>JAQIWP010000865.1:0-19323 GCA_034695525.1 Euzetes globulus | reverse complement strand
ATAAGTGTGAAAGTGAAAATAAACAAATGTGAAATTAATCCTATTCTTTAACATAGGTCCCAAAATGGGTCTAGGGTCGGGCGTGAAAATAAACAACTTGTGAAAATATAGAGTGTGAAAATATAAGGCTTTTACTGTATTAGTTTCTGATTAATAGGAGTAATAAAATTTGATTGATTTGATTGATTGGACAAAATTGAGGTAATATACAGTGGAATTTGGCGAATTTAAGACCTTGTTAAATTTAAAATAGAGATCAGCAAGTCCTCAACTATAGAGGGGATCAGAGTGAGGTTTTTGCCAAAATGTTAGAAGTCAGGGGCATTTTTGTGTGATACCCTTTGCTTATCTCATTTTAAAATCATTTGCTTAGAATACTTGAACATAGAGTCGGCAGACACTGAGCTTGCTCATTGCACAATTCATCGACAACCAAACTTCCTATTAACCAATTATTTGAATTGCGAACAACTTTTATCGAAACATTTTCAGTGAAATTGTGTCAAAATTTGTTTTCATTTATTAATACTATTTATTTTTGAAGTTATTTCCAATCCTTATCGGAATATATTTGAAAAATTGTTGAAATATTTTTTGCGTTTATCAAAACACCAATAGTTTTGAGAATACTTTTAGGAAACGCTGAAAGCAAACAAAATTCAAACAAATTGGTGACTATTAGGGCTAAAGAGCTCTCAAATATTTTTCAATGATATTCGCAAAACATTTCGTTTTTAAAACTTGAGATAAACTTAAAGTAAAGCCGATTTTGAAATACATTATGAAATGTGTTTACTTATTATTGCGAAACGAGTTTTAGTATTCAGTTTTCTTCACAAATAAAGTGAAGAAAGCGTTTCACTTGAAAATTTTGAATCTCTTTCAAAGACTCACAGCTTTTGTAAATCATCTCAAAACTCCTTTGAAGCCAACAAAACCAGGGGAGAGAGAGAGAGAGAGAGAGAGAGAGAGAGAGAGAGAGAGAGAGAGAGAGCAAATGCCACACAAAGTTGTATTCAAATAAATATTTTGTTTATTCTTTGGTTTTCAATAAATTTCAGTCTTATTTTTGAGAAATTCTATTCAATTTTTTCTTTCTGATTAATTTTGGTTTTACTTTTGGTTAAAATATTTTGACACTCTCTTAGAGTCGGAGAAAAGTTTTCTTTTCTAAACAAAACTGGGATCGCATTGACAGCACACGACTTGAGAGCAATTCTTCTTATATTAAGTGCTTTTTCTGTGAATCACTTATGAAAAGGAGTGTTTGAATTGAAATTGTTTGACTCAGACTTGAATCGGTTTAGTTTTTTTTATTGCTGTTTTCACCCCATTATCGCCTAAATTATCTCTTTTTATCTGTTTTTTGAATTAAGATTTTTCTTAATTTTATCGTTTGTTCTAAAGTTTATCTCATAATAATTTGTGAACAAAGGAATGCTTTTTTCTTATTTGATTCAATTTCTGATTAGAAACAATATTCTCACAAATTATAAAAAATAATTGTTATTCTTTTCTGTAGTAAATCTCTTAAAATTAAGATATCCTTAACTTTTGAATCTAATAAACCCTCAACTAATTTGCTAGACAATAGATTTGCTGTCTGGTTTTCAATTCAATATAGTTATCTATATTTAAAGTTATGACTAATATTCATGACTAATAACTAATATTTATTTATCGACTAATTGTTATTTTTTCTGTTTTTCTTCAACAGAAACGAAATATAAACAATTGGAACGCAAATGATATATAAGTAAAACTTTTCTGAAGAGTTAAGTTTATTGTGATTTCATTTGTAGTCTTATTTATATTCCAAACAATTTTTCCACTTTCTATTCGTTCATTAATTTATGTAAAGTTGTATTAAATAAAGAAATAATTAAATTTAAATGTAAAACAATTATTAAATGACATTATATTCAAAGATAAGTCGATCAAAATTAGACATAATATTAGAATTTGAACAAAAGTTTTCTTTTCGTGAAAAGCATTGATTGATAATCGGATCAATCCGTTAGAGAAGTCTTACATCATTTCTGTAAATCAAATGAAAAGACTATTTTCAAACGGGTTATACAATCTATTCCCGGTTAAGAAAAAGTGTTGCGAGCGCACCGACAGTCGAATTATTCGAATTAAGGAGAAACTCTAATATAAGAGATCCCTGACCTGCACCACATTTTCTTAACCGAGGATAGACTGTAATCGTGTGAGATTTGACTGATGTTAGAGATATTATTGTATAGCAGTTGTGAGAGCCGTTCAAAAACAGTTTCTTCTCAAAAATTATTGCAGTTTTCTTCCCATCCTTTGAGACACCGAAAGATTAAGTGAAGAGAAAAGAGAGGGAAAAAAAGTTAATATAATTGGAGTTTGGATTAGTTGTAAAGCAGACGAACGCTTCAATGATCAACACTTCATTATAGAGTTGTAATTTTGGATTCAGTATTGTGTTGGCATTGTGTCATATATGGCTCGCACCGGAGTGATCGTCTCAATTTAGACATAAGACTGCTTCCTTTCCAACTCATCTTCGGATAGATTCCGGTATCATTTCATTTGTCCCATAATTGCCTTCATTTTTACAATAAATCTTAAAATTTCGCACCAAATAAATATTTTATGTAAAATCCAAATAAATTTGCAAATTCACATACAATTGAAATAAAATTCTCTAAGTTTATGAAACCTTTCGAATTTCGTGACCTATTTTTCCTCATTTTGTTGAAACTCCAGGGTTTGAATTCATTTAAGTTTCGTTTAAAATGTCTACTAGATACAATTTAGGTGAAAATGATTCGTATTTATGGACGGAATTGGGGTTAAAGTGTTGTCAGTCATAAAGTTTATGAAAGTCCAGAATTGGTCACAATTTGTGAATTTGGTTTTCCTTTAAAAAAGTTGTTTTGCTTTAGATTTTTATCTCAAACTCTAATTTCAAGCCTAATATAAGGATAGTGTGAATGCATTTGGTTGTCAATGGCTTCGCAAAACTGCAAAACTATTGCAGCGATTGATTGTCTCAAATAAAGGGCCATTACTTTTGTGCAGTTCCCTAATTGTGTGGGCCTTTACCGGAACCTACCCTTTGGGCTAAGGCCTGTTGTGTTGGCCGTACGAACTGAACAAGAATGTGATTGATGTGATTTGAGGCCCAATCGATAACAAGGCTTTGAAACGAACCGAAACGCAAATTCATAGACCGGTCCACCAAAACACAGACCGCTCTTCAAATTAAGAGAGAGAATTGCCTCACTTTTGAAAACATTGTGACCGATCACCATATCCTACGAATTCTGTGCACAAAACTTTGCACTACCTTTTTCTGCTTTGAATTCGAAAAATAAGTTCTATAATGGATTTAAAACAATTTTGCTCTAAAATAAGTTTTATTTTAATTCTGATTCAAATTTATTGTGAAATAAAATTTGAATTTTAATGGATTCAAATCGTGAAAGGGTTTAATAAAAACTGCCTTCTATTGTAACTCTTCCTGTATTTTATTCATCAATTGTCTGATTAATTGGATGATAAACACAGAGAGGAAATTCAAATTATTATTCGCTGACATTATATTAATATTGATTACAATACTCTTTTGAAACGAAAAATTTCTGATAAAATATGAATTTTAATCTTAACAAAATTTAAATTTAATGAAAAAGGTCGATAATTATTCTTAGTTGAAAGCTGTCAAAGTGGAATCGGTTATCAGCGTGATAATTAAATAAATTGGTAACAATTTTGGAGATGTTGTCCGTCATTTGTTTCAATTGTTTAAATTGATTGAAAGTGTTTTTGTGATTTTTATTCATTAAATATTGATATAACGGTTGGAGTTGTCTGAAAACCCGAAACGTCCTAAACCTGGATGGAAAGGGGGTCAGACCGATGTCTAAATTGAGATTACGAAAACAGTCCCTCTTCTATGGTCTGGTTATAATGGATTGGATGAGCGTATGGTTGGTGAACGCCTGCGCGAATATGTAATAACTTGTATCCAGATTTGCGTTAGTCATGGGATGATAGGATACCGAAAGCTAAGCCCAACTACAAACAGATCGCAGATCGGGTGCAGTATAATGTAAACAAGTGTTGTGCACTCTCTCACTCTGGGATCGCCTCTCCTACTACACTCTGGAAGAGCTGCAATCCTAATGTTGTTGCAATGTTTGTCAACTCATTCAAACTTAATAATGACTGTTCTTATGGTTTGCCACTCAATGATTGCATCGACTGTTTCGACAACTCTGTTGACTCCCAACTATTGCAAAGCATATTAAATGTAAATTATTTGCAAACAGTTGTCTTTTGTGGTCTTATTGGCACTGTTCCTGTTCTTAGCAAACTTTGCCGCAACTGTTGTCCAGAGCAAAAGGTTTGCACAGGTAGTAATCGTCTGTCAAATAGTTATGATTACTCTTATAATACAGTTATTCAACACAACTATCGATCAGAACAGAGATTAGACAAACTTTTTGAAAGTTCGCAAATCAATAAAAAAGTGCTAAAAGTATTAGACATATGAGCCGTTCCTAACGGTTAGCCAACAGTATGTTGTATTCGAACCAAACGAAGCCATCAAACCATTCAAAGCATTCTTCAAGCAGTTGTCCGTCCAATTTGTCGCAAACATTTCAGTGTTGGTCTCATGATTTCACGCATCAAATTCTCAACAAAGTGTTGTTAGTGATAGCCGGCGCTCTATTGGCCACTGAACTCAACTGTCTGTCAGCCGGAATGACCAGCATATATATCAATGCTCATAACTCTGAGAACTTCCATAGCTCTGGGCTGTCATCCGCAGCCGAAGAGCAATCAATGCGTGCAAACCATTTGCAAAAGACTGAAAACCAATGTCCAAAAGGACCGCCACCGCAATGGGAATCGAAATTAGATGCGGCCTCAAAGGCCTATTTAGCGCCCATTGTATTTACCGGCAAATTGATCTCAATATCTGAAGACTATGGCGGCCGAATCGGTGCCACATTTCAAGTGAAAAAGTTAATCAAAAACCAAAGTTCATTATCACCTAATTTGGTGCTTTCAAGTCATGTGACCCTTTATTTTGTCAGAAACAAACTGCTGAAATCTGAACCACCCTTTTGTGCCCTTTATATGAACGATAATTTTGTTATTCTTCGACCACAAGAGAAGTACATCATCTTTGCTTCGGAGCCGTTCTCTGTATTCACTAATTCAGTGCATATGAATAGTATTGCAATTAATGTTGACTCAAACCATCAATTATTGCGTCCGATTGCCAGCAGTCATACAGTAATCAATTTAAGTACATTTGCCTCTCCAGAAGTGCAGAATAAGCGCTCCAGTCGTCTCGTTCGCAAAGTGTTGTGCGCCCGATGTGGTAAGTCTTATATGATTTTCACTCTTAGCTCACTCTTAGCCAACACTTAATTCTGCGACAGAATCAACACAACAGTGACTAAAAATAAAGAGCAATAAGTGACTCAATAAGAGACTCAATACCAGTCCAGAGATGCTCAAAAAAGAGCACAGAGAGAGGGAGAGAGTACAGAGAGCTGATAGAGAGCCCACAAACCTAACACTTATTGCTGTCTAACAGTTTGTCTACTCGTTAGAGCAGAGGTGAAAGTCTGATAATAGACCGAATGATCATCTCTGCACTCACTCATCACAACACTGCCTCCCTCTCGACTTTTGCTTGCTTCCCTCTCCCCGCTCACTTGCTTGCTCTCCCCGCTCACTTTCACCCTGTCTGTCTGTTCCTCTTTCATGTGCGTCACTTTCCCTCTCAGGCCTCTTTCACACCGACTGTTCATCACTTTTCTAAATCCACTGATTTATTCAGTGATGAGTTTTTCACAGTTATTATCGACTGAATTATATATTCATTCATTCACTCCATTCATGAATTCATTGAACTGCAGACTAGAAGTTGTTGTCTTTCGATTAAAATGTTTTGTTTGGTTTGTTATTTGATTGAATCTCTCTTTCTGTCTGTTTTCGGACCGAAATGATTGTTTGGATCAGTTAATTGAGAAACCAGTCTAAGAGTTCGGTATTCTTTTCCAGAACACAATATTTATGGCCCAAAAATAAATTATTATATAACATGTTGACTCAGCTGCCTGTACCTTATGCCTGTGCCCTACGCCTGCGAGTATGTGCCCTCTGCCTGTGTTAACATTGATTCAAAATTAATACTCATTTGTGTGCATTGAATATATGAAAACAAGCAAAACAGCGATGATATGAAGCGAATGTAATCTTGCTTATGATTTCCTTAAGATTTGTTGAGAAAAACTAATCTTTCATTTGGTTATGATATGAGAGTGCGATAAAACTCAAATTAGTTATAACTTATAAGATATACGATATTCTGAGCCATTAATTTTCGGGAAAAGCTTTTGAGTCTATGATTTGAATGAATAAAAGCCTTTGAAAGGAGAGAATGCAAACCTATAGTTAAATAATTGACGGATGAAATCATATTATTATTATTTGGTATTTCTCTTGCATTACTAAAAAGTTAAGAAAAGGTAGAATAGGTTTTAGGATAAGGTAGTGGCCTATTGTTAGCTTATATATTGTTGAGGTGTGTTGTGTTGTGGATATATCGCAGCTCAGCACTGGCTAAGCACTGGCACTGGTGGTGCGCGGACTGTGTGTGTGCTTCAAGTAATTTATCAGTTGCTTCAGTTGCAGCTATTCTGCAATTCTGGTCTTCCAAAAGCAGAGGTAAAACTCGGTGAAGGATGTAAATGCATATAAGCTATTGCATGCTTACACTGGTCGTACTGGTGCTCAGGCAAACAAAGTGCTCTTCGATGTACTGTCAGCTCTATTGCTAAATTTTCCCATGACTATCTGTGTGGCCTGACCTCGCAGTATTGCTGTTTTTAACGCCTAGTCCACATCTCATCGGCAATGGACTCACATACAGATACATCTTAATTTAGTGCCCTTTCCATCCCCTCTTCTACATACCCACCGCCGCCATTAACATAACAAACCCCTGGAGTAAGGGGGACAGTGAAACCCCTATTTAGTGAACAACAATTGACAACAGAGGCCTGCCTTAAAGTTCACAGCCCACCACAGATCCCAAACGTAAAGACAGTGCTCTTAAATCATCGCTATTTTCTGCGCTTATTTGCCATATATTTTATTAACTTATAAAATGCAAATTCGATAATCATTACAGACATTTGACATACCATCAGAGGTGACAATATTCTGGGCTCTCATTTCGTTATTCAGAGCCCTAAATGTGGAAAACTTTGCATTTGAAGTGTGAACAATAAATTCAAAAGAAAATCGCTTTTAAGTGCTTTCCTTTTGCAAAGAATTTAAATCCGAACTCAATTTACGAGTGTTTTCCCTTTGAGGCACTCGTCCTCTAATTGTCCGCTTAAACACACCATAATTATTCAAATTTAAAATCATTAACATTTCAATTACTATTCAATTATCCCTTCGAATAAATAATCAAATCGTTATAAATATTCGTGTTAACTATTTATACCCTTAATATTCAAAACAGAGCTGTCCACTACTTTCCTTTGATTAGGAAAAGCCACTCATATTTAATATTGGATATTTACTTCTAATTGTTATCGAGTTCTTTTATGTTTAGATTTTTTTTCGAGACCCTTCAAGAACTCTTTTCTTTTTGAAATAATTGAAGTTTCTTTTAATTTCAAGATCAAATCTTTTGAAATCAATGAATTAATTGAAATGTTATAACAAGAAGTCAAAACAGTAAAGTTGTTTGGACGGAATTTTATTTTTCTTCTTGCTATTTTTCGACAATGAATCACTTTCTGTTTAAACTGTTTCTGAGCTTAAAATTCATGTCTTTCAACAGAATTGGTAATCAATTGCCGGGAAAGTGCATTAATTTTAATCCTTTAGTTTAAATGTGAATTGAAATTATTTATTTACTTATCAATTAATCGACAGAATTAGTGAAGAAATTTAGTGCAAAAATAAGTTTAAAAAGACTTTCACTTAATTCTGTTTTTGAGGTCATGTATTAGTTATGTATGAGTTGAGAGCCAAAAGAATATTTTGCTTTTTAGAATCGGTTGCGAATTGAATGTGAAATTGTGTGACATTGTTGTGAATGTGTGACACTATTCCAGTATAAGACTATTTATAAGATATTCTATTCATTGTGTCTTTAAAGCAAAGTCTCCTATTGTCAGAGGACTTAGTGGTGATCTGCGCGTCGCGACAAAAGGCAATCTCAGATTAAGGTGCAAAGTGTCCGGCAATCCATTACCATGGGTCGAATGGTTCAGGAATGGCAAAAGACTAAAGACTAGAGGAAGAGTTACCATTACAACGCGCCGGTAAGTGAACAGAATTGACTTTCAATAGGAATTGAAACAAAACTCAAAGAGAAGAACAGTTTCTTACAGTTTTGCTCTCAAATACAAAGTTATATAAATAGATACACAAAATGCGAACACAGATTCACATTAAAGAGAGTGAGTTCCTCGGAGAGCTTTTTGTTGAATACACTCCACGAGAATTAATTTATCTGACATTTCATCGCGAATTACAATCATTGAAACCATTAATAATTTTAGAGGACTTTTGCCGAACAGATGAGGAATACAACATTTTCCGTGTTCTCAATCTTAGACACAAAACACAGAGTATTTATTTGAGGCAAACGTTTGTTTAAAATGAATTATTCAGTTATTCAGTACTACTTATGGTTTAAACAAAACTTGATTTTCGCGATAATTGATTTGTTTTATTCCAAAATCAAAGTCAGACCGAATTTTTCATAGAATCTGTTTATTTAAAATTATAATTTTTTGCTCTTTGACAAAAATCTCTTCTTCTTTGCTCAGAATATTGAGGTCTTCTATCAAATAAACTTTCATTAAAAGTATTCGCTATAAGAGTTGTCAAACGCTATAAAAATAACTGTAAAGCAGTTGAGTTTATATTTAGATTCGGAAAATGTGATCATTTTTTCTTCACTTTTCTTCTTGTAGTCGAGTGTCTCGACTGGAAATAAGACGCGTTTCGCCCCAAACTGATGGCGGATACTATGAATGTCGAGCTATGAATGTTGTGTCGCGCGAATCATCGACTGCCAGACAAAGAGTTATCATCAGCCCATCTCGTACCCATAAATCTCACTCATCCTCTCCATCTACAACAACGACCAGAGGCCCGCTATGGCCTCAAGTGCGCCCCTGTCCTATAACATCATTTTGTCTGAACGGCGGCACATGTACTCTGTATGAAGCTGTCGGTGAATACGTTTGCCAGTAAGTGCACATCCCATATATCTCTTCCCAATTCTATGCCTGTCTTATGGAAACTGTTAATAGTCTATAACTGTCTGACTTTTTCTCTTTATTTTCTTTCAATTTTTCTCTTTTCAGACATCACTTCTCTATACTCTGAAAGTTTTTCATTTTTTGTCAGACATTCTTTATATCTCTTCGTCTTTCAGTTAATCGTTAGCTCTAATTATAAATCATATAAAGAAGAGCTCAAAAAAGTGAAAAATTCAAAGTTTTAAAGAAAAAGAAAATTAAGACAGAGATAAAAATCATTTTAAAACATTTCCGAATTCTGCTGAATATTCATAAATATTCTTATTATTTGATTTATTAATTGATTTCTTATTTCGTGTCTGACGTATAGGTGCGCCGATGGCTATATGGGCCAGAGATGTGAGAGTAAGGACATCTACTTAAAACTAACCGTAACTTTTGATCGAATACATTACAATTAATTCTTTATAAAGAATATTCTCCAAGCATAAGAAAAATGTATACCGCAGTTCATTTTCTATTATTTATTATTAATTTTGTTTTTAAATTATTAATACAGTTGTAATGAATTAAGTTTTTGATTATAAATAAAACAAAAAAATCAATATATTTTGAATCACATTTCTATTTAGATTTTTTGTCACAATATTCAACTTCCTTTTAGACCCTTTATCTCATTCATAACTAATTACTAATTAAAATAATTAGTAGTTTAGTTAATAAAGTCATTAAATTAAGATTGAGTTGTTCTAAGAGTTAACACAAATTTTTCAAATGATCAATGATTATATGATTGTCTATTATTTTATCTATTCAATATTGACTCCCACCAAAGATATGAGCCAAAGCAAGATGATTAACAATAATCGGGAATAAATTCTTTTAAACTAATCTATTAAACATAAAATGAAGACAAAGTAATTATTCTTCTCAATCAGATTCTATTTTCCAGACAGAGCTAAGACATTAAAACAACAGCCGATGAGTTGAACAAATCAATTGATATCTTGCAACAAATCACCGATAATTGTGTGTCTGAAAATGTAAATATCTTTGGAAGCTCTTCATCATCGGTTCGATTGATTGCTGTTTGCAATGGATTTAACAGAATCTGACGATCACTTGTTTGACACTTCAATCAATAGTTATTTCTTTTCATTTGTTTTAATGTTTTTCCTTTCGCTTCAAAATTATATTTTTAAAGTTTGTTTATTTTATTTTGAGTTAAACCATAATTATCTCAATCCGAATACATTATCAATATATCATTTAAATCACAAATAAATTTGTTTTTTGCATTTTTCAAAAAATTCTTCAAAAGTGCCGAATATTACCCATTAAGTTAGAGATGAGTCAATGTTCTGGTAATTACTCAAAAGAATTGAGTGAACCTTCAGATGAAAGAGTAGAGAATCCTCAACTTCCAAGAGGAACAATCAATTAATGGCGCGCCAAAAGTGCTAAAAAACTCTTCTCAAAAAAAAAGATTAGTATATTGAGAAGCTCATAAAATCCCATATGACAGCCTGTATCATTTTATGTCATTGAATTATAGGCGATAATTATATCCGAAGTTTTGTCATTCAATTTATTGATTTTATTCTTATCTAAAGAAAAAGCGAAAGTGAAATATCCACATATACCAGGATTGTTGGAAAAAATATTGTAAATTTTGCCAGATTGTTTTTTTATTTAGAATTAATTCCATGAAATTAATGATTCATTATAATTGATTGATTGTTAGGTCAATAGCAGAGAGAATGCGGGCAATGATTAAGTTATTTTTGATTCAGAATCAAAACCAAAGTTATTAATAGTGTTTGAATGTGAAATGGGTTCGACGACGACACAAATCATGGGTTTATATTTAACACAAAATAAAAAACAGATAATCGAAGAGAATTTGAAAAATCGATTGAAAATTCTGTATATTCTTATTCCTGAGGCGAAAGAATTTGAGCCAAATATCAATCGTCAAAGACTCGAATAATGCATTTCTCGATAGGATTTAGTCGAAAGTTTCGTTTATTTTACGCAAATAGGATTCAATGGGATTGATGTGAATATCAAATGGATTTGATTCGAGATTTTTATGGGCTTTAGACTCAAAAATAGAAATGTTTTACAGAATAAACTCTTTTTATGCATTTCATTGAATGATAAGGAGATAAAGAATTTAATTTTCTTTCAACTTGCAAATCCATTTTTTAAATTAATTTATTTTTCCTATTTCTGCATTTACTTAAATATTTTTAAAACAAGAGTGAAAATCCATTAAAATCTTGAGACACAGAAACTACTCTCTAAACAAAAATAAAGGTTTTGAAAGTTCTTCGGATAATAGATGTTCTAGTTTTCTCAAAAATAGAGTTCTCACGATCTAAAAGTATCACCACTAGTCTTAGCAAGACTCAAATGTAATAGTTTTGAGGGTTTCAATTTATTGAAAAATAACCCTAGCAATTGATCACGATGCTATGATACTCTTTTCAGAATTGCTCTCCTTTTATATGGAGGGTCTATTTTTGAAAACCTATTTGACCTTTATTTGACATTTTCTCTCTTAATTTTGGTTTATTTTAAAGTTTATCTTTGATTTCTGCCAGTTTGGTTTACTTTCTGCCAATTAAAACATTTAAAACAATAACTAAATATTCGATTTCAATAATCCATAGAATCTTCAATCGACTATTTTATAAAAATTTGCCAAGATATTGTTTGAGTGGATTTTTAGGAGCCATATAAAGACTGTTTTATGGGCTAAGAAATGATTCATGGCTAGTGCATATGTAGGGACCAGGAAACATTTAAGACAAAAAGACCCAATCAATTTGAATCGCAACATTTGTTAGCTTTAAATAATGACATTTTTAAATGACTTCTAATTTTAGGCGAAAAGAGCGGAAAAACTAAATGATAATCGATTTGTGAACCGTTAGCCAAAAATTCTGTTGACAACTGAATTCAGGTCACAATTGTTCTTCACATTCAAAGCATGACTTTGATTATCAAGTTTCGAATTTTGGCGCCGACTGAACTAGGTTTCACAGAGTATAAACTTTAAAAGTACTTTCGACAAGAAGAAAAAAGTGTGAAAACAAATATTTATTAAAAGTGAGATAAACGTCAATCACTATTTCATGTCTTCATTGACAGCCAATTGACATGAAATCTAATATAACATGAAGTAAAGACCAGGTGAGTAAATACTCTCCAATCCATTCTATGTTTTGGTCAATATTAGTCCACTTACGGATATTCTTCTGGTTATTCCTCTTTGTATCACTTCCAATGAAATCTGGAAAATATAAAAACTTATCCATTAATAAACGGATGACTCAACATTTTAAAATCAACATTCTCCTTAATTTATTGAGACTATTGAAAAGGATTTTCGAAAAATAACAAATTTTAAAGTCTGGTTTACAGTGGAAAGTTTTGTTTGGCAAAAATTACCAAGAAATATTGATCAAAGCAATCGATTTCAAAAGAAAATGATTGCTTTTAAATTTGTTTGATTTTAAAATTGTTTTAATTTTCTATTATTCAAAAGCTTCGGATTATTTCCGTATATTCAAGAAAAATGTTTAGAATTTAGAGATTAGAAAACTTGGGATTAAAGGATAAAACAATGGATTTGAAAATTGAAAGATTAGTTCGATTAGGGCTGGCATTGAAAGGCCAGGTACAGTAGAGTAACTGGTGTAATGGTAGTGTGCATTCCAGTAGAGTTAACACCTGTGTCGAATGCGATCATTTCAATAGGAGTGTGCAAGTTATAAATGCATTAAATTGGATAAATTGGTGTTTATGTGCTTTAGTTTCTTATGGGTGTCTCTCGACTGCATTAATATGAAATCCGTTGGAGTGTTGAGTGCATTAAATGCGCTCATTTAAGGATTAAGGATTTCAGAGTTTTTCCTCAAATGCAAACACTATATGATAGGCACAGACAGTGAGCACAGATACCGGTGATAACATTGATAGAAAGGGGGAGAGGAAAGCGATTTGTTTAATGAACAAACAAAAACGGGTCCATAAGAGGCTTTCTTTTCTCACTGTTTCTGCCAAATGCGTGTTTGGATGGTATACATACAGCACATCAGCACTTACAGCACATCCACATCCACATCATAGCCGTGTAAATAGCCCATGAATAGCATTAACAATACGCATACATTTGCTAAACAATCCTCACTCAGAAGATAATAGGATTTATAGCCAACAAATCTAAAATGCTTTTTGAGTTCAACTCAGTTACCATCGCATACCAGTGAACAGAGATGTGACAAACGCTCACATATTATTCCATTCAAAGCCCAATATATCGACTAAAAACACTAGAATCCAATCCAAACGATATATACTTACACTCGAAGACCGTCAGTCCTGTGCCGACTCATCTCGACTCACATCCATTCATTCGAAAAGAATATCTTTTGAGAAGACAATACTTTTTCAAAGTGTTTGTCTCCAAATTGCATTCATTCCGCTCTTCTTAACCACTCTTAATTGTTTTAAGAGCACAGTCAGTCAACATGTATGGTCAGCACCAGCACCACACTCTCCAACATTTACAACACGTGAGTATTTGTTTTGTATTTGATTTCCAAGACATTAATTTCCGCTTTAATTGCAATTTATGTCTATATATAGAGCTCAGCACCAGATCTGAGTATCAGTCAGTCGTCAGGAGGCCAACTGCCAGCACATCCCCAGAACTCCTGCAATAATAATCCAATGAATACGTATTATAATTCATCAAATTTGCTGCGATTCAGTTCTGTTCCCCATTTGGATCGAAACGCTGCTCTCTTCGGATACCAGAACTATATGGGTGTTGGTATGAATGGCGGTTGGATTAATCCTTACGAAAATCCTTTGAGTACTCTTAATGGTTAGTAAATATTCATTAAGTCTCTTCTTTTATTGATTTACTTTTTCCTTTGGTAGCAGATCTGACTTTCAACTTAATCAGTGGTTCCGCGTCCGCCACCACTTCTTTGGACGCTCGAAAACAGCGAAGAAGTCGGACGGCTTTCACCCACAACCAGTTGGCAGCTCTTGAGTCAACTTTTAGTCGGACACAATATCCAGACGTATCGACTCGGGAACGGTTAGCACTTTTGACTCATTTACCTGAAGCCAGAATTCAGGTCTGGTTTAAGAACAGACGCGCGAAATATAGGAAAACTTTGAAAGGAATCGTAGTTAATGTAAACGAACAGAAAGTTATGGAAAAGTCACAGAGAATTAATTCTGTAGATAAAGATGGAAAGGATGACCAGTGCTTAGATTCTTCCATAACCACTAATGCTGAATCGGTCGAAGAGGAAGAGTTAATCATTCCAGACGTTAAGACAGTCCACAAAACTGAGTCTTTAGAGACTAAAATGAACGAAAAGCGCAGTCCAAGTGAGACCTCGTATGCCATTCCACCAATCATGTGGACTTCCCTTATGTCTTCAACCATAAATTCTCAATTAAATAGCCTAAACATTCCTCGACAACACTGGTTACCTACTCTTCATGACGAACGTAAATATAAATAACATTTTTGTCAAATCGATGTCTGAAATATCAAAAGATAATGGATTATATAAATTACCGAATTATTTGAAAATATCCACATTCTGAATGTCCAAAAATAACTTATTTATTCAATATCAAAAGTTTTATGTACATGTAAATTAAGTTACAATAAAAGTAAGCTTTATTAAAACTTTCAAGCCTATGTAATATCCAAAGTTGGTCAATCATCATTTTTTGAGGGGAGAGGCGTGTATTTTATCAAAAGTTCTGGCGTGGATAAAATTTAGTGGTCACCAAGGGGCCCAACATACTTGGTCCCCCTAGCCGGCGAGCAAAGCGAGCCCCAAATATTTGGGAATTTCCGGTAATTGGGACTGAATATCAAATATTTTTGCAAATGGCGGACCGAAAATCCGCCATTTTGTTCTTTATTTGAAGGAATTACGCATTCAAACTTGCAAAATTGCCTAGTTAAGCAAAATAGCTTAAAATCGCCGAAAATAAGCTTATTTTTGAAGAAAATATCATGTAATAACCGTTTTCCGTCGATTTTGGCTTCCGAAATTTGCCACCTTAACGAATTTGACCCCCTTACCCTAAAGTTCATTTGACTCCACCCTTCCCCTAGGGTTATCGAACGTGGTGACCTCTGGTAAAATTTATGACGTAAATAATGACCGCCATTTTATCTTAGAATAAGCTTATTTCAGGTGTTTTAAGCTTCAATTAGCTTAATTATGTTATTCTGCAAGTTCAAATGGTAAATTCCTTAAAATAAAAACAAAATGGCGGATTTTTAATAGCCATTTGTAAAAATGTTTGATGTTTGGCCGACATTTCCAAAAAAGCTTAAAATTTACCAAGAAATGCCGGGTAAAAGGGGATCTTTTGACGGGGGAAAACAAAATACAAACCTTTATTGGCCATCTCTGGTATATGTGAGTGAATGCGTGTGTGAGTGAAAGAGAAATTTGAATCCATTTTTGTAAAGTTTATATCTCGTACAATATGTGTTAAACGGATCTTATCATAAATTAGATGCAAGAATCGGATTCTGTTTTGTTTCACTTCCCTGTCTTTAAGTTTCTTTATATAAAAAGACTAATTTGAGCGCAGAATAAGAAGGACTCAAACTTTTAATAGAATACTCGCTAAGAAGTTCATTAACTTTTAGGCCATCCATTGGGGTTATAATACATAATATTTACCAAACTTTAAAATATATTCAAAATAAAAGGCTTCTAATGAACACAAGCCTTGATTCAAAGAACATTAAACAAAAATATTAATAAACTAGATAGATTTAAAGCTGCATGCTGCATGGATTTAAAGATTTAGTACATTCTAATAGAATTTGGGCCAATCATTAACTCGTAAATGATTTAAATCGAATAAAACATGTTTCGTTCGATTGTTTAATAAACCTATCAAGACATTTTTAATTACATAAATGTTTATAGAATTTGGTCAAATTTGGCCAATCATTTTTAGGGGGGGGGGGAGTATTTCGTTGGAGCCGCGAGGAAGAGTATATTCATTTTACGAGGGGAAATGATATTCCCACTTTATTAGCCATCTGGGAATTTGGCAGGCTCCTTAGGCCCCCCCCCGCCCTCCATTTTTTTGCAAGAATCTTTAACAAACTTGAGATTACTCAATCATGTTCAGTGTATAAAACAAATACATTTTTGTTTAAGATATTGAACTGGTTGTCATTTTATGAATAAAGTTATCCTTACTCACCTGAAGATTTTTACTTTGTAAATTTTACTTTGGATCAACTAGTAAAGTTTTTCATGTTATACTTGCACAAGTTATATGTTGTGCTCCTGACAGATCTGGCAAAACTGTTTAAGATTAAATAAAGTCAATCTAAACTTCTGACAATATTTCGTTATTTCTGACTAAAAAATAATTTTAATTAGTAAAATAAGTTTTTAAACTTGATAAATTAATAAAATTAAAAGCACTTAACTTTTTAATTCACAAACTGATGGTATCGACAAATAGTTTTGGTATCTTATTTTACCGTCAAATGCAAAGTGAAGTTCCTTTCGAGAGTCAGTTCTGTTGGAATAGCTGTGTCTGAATCACAATTTATTGGTTTAAAATTGAAACAATAAATTGTGATTCAGACACAACTATTCCAACAGATCTGACTCTCGAAAGGAGCTTCACTTTGCATTTGACACTTGAAGGTAAAATAAGATACCGAAACTGTCTGCCGATACAATCAGTTTGGGGTAAAAAGTTAAGTGCTTTTAATTTTATCAATAACTGAACTTACTGAAACTCATATCTCAATAGGTGTTACATTTACTTTTTAATTTATCTTGCAAATTCCTATGAAAAATAAATGCATTCTCTATTTCGTATGAATAATATAAATAATATTTTGAAGGAAAGATAAAAGTTGTCATCGCTTTCCAAATCTTATTAAAAAAATTAGATTCAGTCTCAGAATTTGTAAAACATTAATTTGAATATAAGTTACTTAAAGGGTTACAATTAATTATTTTTAAAAGTTTATGCTCTACAGAGCACAGGTATGTAAATATATTTTCAGAATAGTTATTATATTTTCTAAGTATATTGTTTTATCATTAGAGTTACAGAATTCTGGGATCACAATCTACAGTCAATAAAATCTTTTGCATGCTGTAACTCTATGATCCCCAAAATCAGTTTGGATCACATTTTTGAGCCTATTTCAAACTTGAATTGCATGGGTAGGCGCATGCTTTAAACAATGATTTAAGAACTGATTTGTAGATAAATTATCACTTAATTGAATACCAATTATAATTTTTTTTACAGTATCTCTATTTCAAGGGATGGACCCCTAATAAGAAGAGTTTTTTACATTTATCCCAAGTTTCGTTAATTTGAAAAATCTTCAAAACTTCAAAGTAAGGCACAATCCCGCCCTTACGGAACTTGCTCAACTTGCTTTTGTATAAATGACTTAAAAAAAATCAAACCTAAATGCCGATTTTCAAGTTTAAAATTTGCAAAATGTCCAAAAAGTATAGTCCGAACTACACAAGAAGAAGTGTAGAAGTGATAGTCGGATCGATTTTTGCCGATCCGAGATTTAAGGAGGCACGATCCGAATCCGATCCGATCCGAAAATCCGATTCCACATTTTATGCATTACTTTATAGCAGGGGTGTACAAGGTCTATGACTCTAGAGGGGGATGTAATGTGGGAATAATGACTCATTTTCTAATCAAATTCTAGGCGGATATAAGAGAATATATTTCAAAAATGGTAAATGGACATTGCAACCGGAAATGCCATATTATAATATTTGGATTCAGCGTGCTAATATTTGTCAGAATCGGTGTATTACTTGTATGAAATGATAATTTGAATTTTGAGGCCCTCTAGCGCCGATCTGCAGTAGAATCGAGCAAATTGCCCAGAGACAACTTTCATCTACATTAGATCTCCTCAATCGATTGGCACTAATTTCAGCTTTGGGTACTTGAGTCATAGCCGTTACAGGCTATGAGAATTGCTCTTTAGATGTAACCTATCAAATTTTGGGGTGAAATGAATAAATGTAAAATCAACCCTCACTTCAATTGCTTATCTTAATCCTCGAGTCAGTGTTTCTTAGAATTGTTTTTCTTTTATTTATAATTATTTTGTTTTTCTGTTTTGTTCTTATTTATTTTATTTTAAACTAATATTTGTTTGATTAAGCTGAATTTAAGGTTTTATCAAAATTTCAAATTCAAGATATTATGAAAGAAAGTGAAGATTTATTGGCAGGAAATTTGGAAAAGGTTTGATTTTTTATCGACAAGAAACGTGAATTGTATCATTTTGAAGGAACGTATCTATCAGCTTTTTATTTTAATTAATTTTTCAAAATAATTTTTTATTTGAAAAAAAATTTAGATTAAAAATAATTTTCAAATATTTCAAAAATTTATTAAAGATAAATACCACACCAATGTTTCACTTCAAGTAAAATTGTGAAATTAGTGGTAATTTCTGGGAAAGTTTCATTATTAGCAACCCTACCTAACATTATTGAAAATTCGAAACTTTTTGAATTATTTTTAGTTTTTTTCAGATTTAACTTATGAATGTTATGAATGAATGATATTTTTTAATTTTTATCCAGGCTATATTCGAATTTTAAAAAATTTATGTCAATATTTATTCATGATAATTTTATTTTAAACAAGATTTATGTTCTATTCCTCTTTGTAGGACTTGAATTGTGGTCTTTTAAAAAAGTGATTCCAAAACAAGTGGTTTATAATTAATAACAATTAATAAATAATAATTATTATTATTGTATTTTAAAGAATTGATTGAATCGATCCTCAAAATCGTTTCAATCGGTTGTCGTAATTATGATTACGTTATTTATGAACACATTTATGTTTTGCTTGATTTTGAAAAATATCATTCATTATTATGACATTTAGTTAAATAAGCAATTAAAACTAACATTTATTTACATTACAAGCGTAACATTATATTTGA
>JAQIWP010000864.1:0-19336 GCA_034695525.1 Euzetes globulus | reverse complement strand
AAGATCTTCGACACAATTGTCGATCTGCCCCCTCCTTATGAGGAGTGTGGACGGCCTCCTAAATATGAGGACGCCATAAAGAAACTCAAATCAGACACTTATTTAATGATTATTTGAGTTTATTGTTATTTTAATTAAAATTCAAATCACCTCAACTTTGCTTATATGACTGGGCTTGCGCAATTCTGGTGTAAAATGACCTCGAAATTAAAAATTTTATTTTTTAAATTTAATTTGTATAGATTAATAATTAATTTATTAAATAAATTTAAATAGATTTACCAAGAGAACTTTAGCCCTTGATGATTAAATAAATGTTCAAGTCTAATTTAAAATAAATCTAGCAACTTTCTAACAGTAAGAGAGCCAGTACTGGATAATAAACTGTAATATCGATTCAGTAGATCAGAGAAAAATAATTTGGAATGAGTTATATATCTATGGTGTTAAATATCTTGGTCTTCTTTCACCGCTTTTTAAAAATGCTTGCACAAAAACTAAATTATCTAGGTGTCTTTCTCTTCATAATCTGACTTGTATAGATAATCCTGAAACTATCCCGATCATTCACCATAGTTTTACCTGAAATATATTGAGCAAGGAGATCTACAGAAAAGATTTTAGGCTAAAGCAGTTAAATATAAAGTAACAAATTTAGATGAATTAGAAAGGTAAATTGATTTACGAATTAATTTTACCGTATTACTACACATAGTGCGGCATGCCGGTATAAATCGAAATTGAGGCTAGTGCCGGTATACCTCGGGGTAGACCGGCATGCCGGTATAAGTGAGGAAAAATCAGTAAAATCAAAGATTATATTTTATACAGAAAAACAAAATAATTGTAAATAAAAGACAAACAATTCTAAGGAACAATGAATCGAGGGTTATGATAAGCAAATGTTATCAAAGTTTATCTGAATTGAAGTCAGTTTTGACTTTTTATTTATTCAGTCAACTTCCAAATTTGATTCATTGCTTATAAACATTAAAAATTTATGAAATGCATTGATGATTAAGGACAAGGATGACTACGAATCCGTTGATTCAAAAGAAAATAAATTATGTTACATTTTTCATTTGCTATGATATCAATTAAATAAAAGAATTTAAGTTTAAAAATAAAATTGTATGAAAATATTTTCCTCACTTTATACCGGCATGCCGGTAGACACCATAAAGTTTTTTTTTGAAAAAATTGTCAATTTCACTTATACCGGCATGCTGCACTACGTGAGGTAATACGGTATATATTAGGCTATTATTCTCGACAATTCTTTTCCATTCTTTTTATAAGAATGAATAGATAAAAATTGTGTTAAGACTTATTTCATTCATTAATATTAATAGAATTTTTCTCAAAAAAAAAGAATAAAAAATTATCCTTATTTTGTTTTTTTGATGAAATTTCATTGATATGAATATAAATTAAACATTCATTATAGCATTCAAAGATTCCTTATTCTGAATATTCAACCTGGTTAAATATTAATCATAATTATCACCAGAAGTTTCGAATTTTAAAAGAATCATTGCATTAAATTTTCCCTTCGATTTATTGATTAATTTTATCAATAATTTGATAAATTTTTACTAAACTTACTCATTAAGTATGTATTCATTAAGTTTGCGTTTATTTTAATTTAAGATGAATTCGTTGTATATAGGAATGAGCAAGATTAATTGATCAGATATATGAGCAGATTTGTTTGTGTCAAAACTAACCTTTTTCAATTCATTCTGAGATTTTATTTCCATTGATAGAAATATAATATAAAAAATTAGATAAAATTTGGTAATAATGGTCACGTTACAAAACAGAGCGTTAACTAGCACATAAGTTAATAAAATTTGTAAAGGTTATAAAATAATTTAATTAAAATTAAAGTAAACGAAATTCAGGCCGAAAGTAATTTATAAAATTGATACAATTGACCATATTTTCAGATAAATTGTTTAATAATAAATTTATGGCATATAATAAAACTATAAATACATATAAACACACTTTTCGCTAATTCAATAAATTTTCAGAAAATAGCTTTTGATTGCTTCAACTCATATAATGTTCAAAATTATAGAATTAGATGTTATTATAGCCACAGATTTGAAGAAGTGCTTATCTACTGCGGGAGGAATCAATCTGAGCTCAATTTCCTCAATCGGGTCGCAGCCTATGATCAATAAAGTGAACACATATTTGTGACAAACAAATCGATTCACAGAATATGAACTGAAAATTGAATTCACTTCTAATTGAATTGATTTTGTTTGTTTGTTTTCTGCAACTATTCAGAGGACCAAAATTCAAGAAAATGAGAGCAAATTAATTTTAGGCCTGTCTGTCAATTAGGTTTAATTAAAAATTTTTTGCTTCAGACTCTGTCAGTAAATGTTTTTTGGAAGACATACTTGGATTGATGTGTCGATGCGATCATACACTTGACTAACCGATGATTTATTTGTCTTATTATATAATCGCATTTCAATCCAATCAATTAATTTAATGTATTTTCTCATTAAATTGGGTTCAAATACGCTTTAAGTATAGCTTTGATTTGATCTGAAAAGTAAGCGATAATACTCTGGTATTTCGTAAATCTTTCAGTCATTAAATGTATTTTTCTTAATGAAATTTTTTACATTCACTCATTTGATTCTAGGGCTTCAATTTTTTTTATCACATTATCTTTTCTAAAACTCAGAATTTGAATTTGGATGAAAGTAATTGAACAGGGATAATCATGAGTAGCCATGTTGACCATACTTATCTGATTATGATTTGAAAACTTACTTCAATTGAGGAATGAATTTGTTGTCACTATAAGAAGAACCGAAAAAAGGCACAATATATGTGATGAGCCAAGTATTGGTGGCCCCACAGTCATAGTAGGGTGAGGTCCAAATACCCGATGCTGAATTGAGTAAAAAATGATCCGAACTGTTTTTGTGCCAAACAGACAGTTGTTTTTTATAGTCATTGAAAGCGAACGCCCAAAACCAGTCACCGCTGAGAGAATAGTTATCTGGTCTGTAGTGTTGCATATTATATGGTTGTGCGACAACTGACCACTGTCTGCTCAGATCAATGGATACGATTTGATTGTTAGTGACATTACGAAAGGCAAACGGAGCGAAGTGCCAGTCATTAGCAGCACTGTTGGCAAATGATTTGGCGCTGAAGGCAATGCCCGACCCGAATATCAATGGATCACTTTGCAAGTTAGCCCTAACTAATGACTCGAAGAACTCTTTGTGCAATACTGGCGGTGGAAGTGATTCGTTGGTTGTGAATAGATTTGTCAATAGATTTGATGTCTTCAATGCTGTGTCCGATTGAACGGAAAACTTCCTATAAGTCGATTGTTTGACCGAAAAATTCAGAGAAGACAAGGACTGACGGATACAGTTCTTCGAATTCGATATATTGTGCGTCAGTTCAATGAAATGAAGAATAGCACTGGCGTTGTGGTATTTCTGCAGTATATTCAGGGTCTGTCTGTCGTTCTGGTCACCAATCAGATCCCATTCAAATACTCTGTCAAATGTCGACGAACTCAACGAATGCTTCGTTTGTGTCGACAAACATATTAGTGATAAACACAATAATAAATGATTTTTATTTTCCATAATTATCTTAAAATTCAAAATTTAAGTCAAAATTTTATTAGTGTTTGAAATGACTTTGATTTTCAATTGAAAGACTTTAAGGATTTATTTAATTAAATAACATATGATATGAATCATAATATTTTGTACATAACCTCAAAGATCGATAATTTTCTATAACTTGAAAATTATGTGAAAACATTTTTAAAAACAATTATCCAAATGACTCATCAATGGTAAGAATCATTGATATATCGCACAAACACTTCAATTAGATTCCAATAACATTATACACAATAAGAGAGAAACTGATTGAGCGGTTCTTTCATTTTATCTCTTGAAAGCAAAAAAAGTTTGATTTTCAAACTGTAGACAATTTTTCAGATAACCTATTCTTCGAATCAAGTGCTCAAGAATTGCAATACATTTGAGTTTTCAATCTTTTTATATTAGACTAGAAGTTAGAAAATGGAAGGATTTTAAGCCAATGAGATGTGCTTTGCGTCAAATTCTGATGGATTTTGTTAGTTGTAGTCAGTAGTAGTCAGTCCTATCCCTGACGTTACAGACAATCGATTTTCTCCAGTTTTCAACTAAACAGACCTCTAGCGATGACAAAACTTCAAAGATTACCGATTTTTCTTTCTTCAGACCTAATTTCAGTGACACTTTCTTTTATATCTTTTTTTCACTAATTTCATTCAAAATTTAATCAAATTCTCGAACGTTTTTATTTTTTATCGACAAAAACAAATTTCAACGATTCTCTAACTCTTTGGAATTTTCAATTTTAATGTCTAAGATTAAAACCTTTCATAATTAGTTTAAATGTGATAAGATTTAATTGGTTTTGTGTTCATATAGCATAAAAGAATTAAGGTGATGAAAATTTGCTTCTTGATTAAATTTTTGTTCAAACGAAATTTGAGTTACTCTTATATTTTATTCTCCTTGTGTTAAAAAACACAATACTACGATTTAGAAAAGACTAAGTGTTTACTCAATTTTCTTTTCAATAATAAATCTATTATGTATTCAGAGTTATCATTCAGTTGTTTGCAAGAATCTTCAGGATTGCAAACTACACAATTTGAGACTTTAATTTTCGTTGACAAATGTGCGACTATTCCTTCTTTTCGTGCATTTCATTGCCTGTCTAAAAATGTCTGATCAACGTTATTCCCTGATCGATCTTGGCCCTTCAATTTAATTTAAATTTGAAGAGAACGTTAGCATATATTCTATATTCCAGAAAATGTATAAAACTCTCAGAAAAGTCACAAATACATTAGACTTAATCAAAATTTAATGAATAGAAAAGTAATTCAAAATCAGAAATATTATAAAATTCTTTGAATTTTTCAAAAGAAATGATGTTTTCTCTAATTTATTTCATCAAATTTATTTACAAAACTATTATATTAAGTAAAATCCTACAACAATTAAATGAAAATATTTAAATCATAAATTTGATGTAAAAATAAATGAGTGACAACTCAGTTAATTATTCAAACAAAATATTAAATAAATGATTGGATTTGGATTTTATTACAAATCACAATTCAAAGCAAAACGTTATGAATTAAAATGAAGTAATAGATGTTATTTCACGAATCAAATGAATCGAAACATTTACAGAGAATTTGTGTTGTTTAGGGATAGTGAGGACCAAATAAATAAGAGTTGTTATAATAGTTATTATACAATAGAAGTCGAGAACAGATACTTCTTCACGAATATAACGGAGAAATAGTTGTCTGTTTTGGTTGAGAAACACATTCGGGTTTAGGTCTACACAGAGTCTTGTTTTGAACTTTTTGTTCAGTTTTGTTATTGTTATCACTTTTAGTCTTAGTTTTGTCGACATTTTTATCGATTGTCTCATTAGTCGGATATTCACTGCAATCGAAATTTTTCAATAACTTCTTTGGTAACCAATGAGAACATGATTTGTAAAAGTCTTGACAAAATTGACGGCACGGATAAACCAGTTCGTCGTCAATACATTCCGGTTGCAAAAGTCGACAAATGAATTCCTGTGCGAATGGATAGCACTCGAAATCGATTATTTGGCGAAAGGAAATGAGATCTTCTTCCAAAGAACTTGTGTTCCAGTGACCGATAATATTAGGATAAGAGGTCTTATTATAGGAAAGTCCATTACATATTGACAAACTGATGGCTGTGCACTTGCGAGGCGACGGCGTAGCTGCCAATGGCAGACCTTCTAATAGGCCGGGAAATCTTGTCCGATATTCCCAAGGATTTCTTAGAAGAGCAGACGAAGCTTCCGGTGATGACGAAGACCACCGGCGCTCTTGAATATCGAGAGAGTTGTAGTCAATGGTCCAGTTCTTAAAAACTCCATATTTAGAGTTCAATATTTCATCCCCTAAAACGACAAAAAGATCTGCGGCATCGATGTCTGGCCTTTGGGCTGACATATGAATATTGAAGTGAACGATGACATCGTCTCTGTTCTCTCTCTTTCTCTCCAAAGCTATTATTTCCGAACGACTAAAAGCTTTGGCGAAATGACTGTTATTTAATAAATGGTTGAGTTTTGATTGAACTCTGGAAGCACTGCTCTTAAACTCTTCGGATTCTGAGTTTTCAAAGTTCTTCGAATATGGCTCTCCATTGGTTATTGTGAACTGACCTTTGAATACACGCTCTGAAAAATAATGCCAAATAGTTTGGAAAATGTCTTATAAAATGGATAGCAGACCAAAGCTCACCCTTTAATAGCCGTCCATCATATGAACGCACTGTTAAGCAAAACAATAGATTTTAATAAATTTAATATATTATCATAAAATTAATGATATTATGTCTAAAACGGAAGTTTTCTCTTAACTTACATCCGAAATATATACCAGAAGTGGCGGCGATTGAGACGAACAGAAGGGCCATAAAAAGACAAACACTAAAGACATCGACAAAATTACATGTTATTCGTAAAAAAGTTCAAAACTATTCTTATCAGAGAATGCAATAAATGGTAGTCTTGTTATATAAGTCAACAAAATCAAAAAGACATCGATTATTTTGTTCTCAAATATTGTAAGAATCGAGTGAACAGAGAGAAAATATATTGATTAAAGAAAATATTAAGGAATGTTGATAGTAATGCACTTACCAAGATGATGGGGTACAGCCTTCTCTCAATCAAATTTCAATCGATTTTTGGTGGAACAAAAAAAGGAAATGATACAAGATAAATTAAACTGAAGCCATTGAATAAGATTTTGGCAATTAACTTTTATTAGATTGATAAAGTCATAATAAATTGACTGACAAACTCAGATTAAGTCAAAGTCTGCAACAATTCTATCTCTAAATCAGAGATGGCCAATAGGGGGCTGTATTTCGTTTCCCCTCGTAAACTGAAAATATTCCCTACTCCCCCCCCCCCGAGGCTTCGGCAAGCGAAGCGAGACATTTTTGCAAATTGGGGCGGGAGAATCAGCCATTTTGTTCTTTATTTGAAGGAATTAAGCCTTTAAACTTGCAGAATAGCCTTATTATAGTATCCAGGGGTCGTTGAGGTCCGAGATTTCAGGGGAGGGTAAAATGGCGGTTTTCTCAAACCTGAGGGGGTATAAGGGGAGGGTATGCTTTCAAGATGGGGGCCGGAAGTGGCCATTTTATTCCTTATTCTTGCCTAAATAGAGTTAAATTAAGCTTAATTTGGTTTAAATTGCCTTTAATTCAGTTTAAATCCAGTTTAATCGGTAAAATTACCGAAAATGACTGACAAAATGGTGGAAATTTGGGGAAAAATGGTCGCAGCACTTCGCGCGGAGCAATTTTTGAGTGGGCCCAATTCTCTGTGTTTTTTTTTTCTTAAAATTTTTACTCCTTACAAACTTTAAGGGGGTATACATGCTATAGCCCTTATGGCGAACCCTGAATAAGGCTAATTTATGCTTAAAAACACCCGAACTAAGCCTATTTTAGAAGAAAATGGTCGATTCTGGCGCTACTTCCGTTTGCCACTTTGCCCTACCCAATACCCTCCAGCACTTTTGGCAAAATACCTCTCACCATACCACCCCTAAGAAAACTTTCATTGGCCATCTCTGCTCTAAATGTTCCTCTGTTAAAGTCTGATTTACTCGTTAATTAGGATTTTATTTGAAATAAAAAAGTGGTCGAAACCAGTGGTGTCCAAAGAATTGGCCAAGATACCCGCCTAATAATTCAGCAGACCCTTCAAAATTTTAGTTTCGGCCGTTCGAAGCTAAGCAACAAATTCCATTCGCCTCTTTAAGAATTATCCCAACAAAATTTTGGCCAACTTCACCTTAAGCAATCAATATTACAATCAATATAGCTAAAATACCGAGATCATCAACCTGCCACTGAAATCCTTTCCCATAAACGTGATATTAAAATAGGTCAATATTATTACAAATTCATTATGATATTCCAGAGGTGACCAATAAGGGGTATTTCGTTTCAACCTAAAATTACCAAAAATAGCAGCCATGCTGGGGGGGGCAATTCCGTTTCTCTACGTTTTCCCTTATAATTTTTTATACCTCAGGGGGATATAAATACAATGCCTCCTATGGCTACCCCTGATTAAAGATAGAATAAAGTGAGTAAGCTGTTTTTTCTAAAAACTATACTTTTACTCGCGCCAGTATTCCATTTAGAATATCCTGAAACTAAACAAATAACGAATAATGGATCCATGTACGTTTTTAATATATCACTTCATTTTGGCTTTGCTCGAAGGGGAATCCAAAATGAAAAATTGGAAAATTCGAATTTATATCTTGCATATATTTCAAAAATGGCTTCATATAAATGGAATCTATCAAAAGAAAATATTCTATAGCCTTATTTATGATCGCAATTTGCTAAAAAAGTCGGGTTAAACTGAATTTAATCAGTTTAATTTCAATTAGAATATATTTCAAACAATCTAACTAAAAATTGTAAAGAAAACGGAATGGCTACCAAGGCGGCTTTTTGTCTACCTGAATTCCCCATCTAAATATTTTCTAGCACTAAATCCGTTCATTATTGATGGTCTTATCTACTTTTTTTTTGCATTTGGAGATGATAAAAGATACATCTAGTATAGATTAAAAGTTTAAATCACTTATGAGCAAATTTATTCGATTTATTAAATTCTAACGAATAATTGTTTTTATTGCTTTCAGTTCAAAAAACTGATAAAAGTTAAGAGTCATTGATTTCAATGAGATATATCATTAAATAACTACTGAATAAGTGAAAAGTTCACTAAACAATTTCAGATTCCAAAAGAAGAGCTAGACAACACTTTGATAATTGTGAAAACTAAATAATTTTTGAAGCTGTCTCTTTAAATCTCTTTAAAATTTGTCCACTTATTTTTTTATGATAATTAAATGGAAATAGTGAACCGTTTAAACCGTTTACCGTAAAAATAAACTAATTATACGAAATCATATGAAAGCTTACAAAAGGGAAGTTTAAGAGCTGTGAAGTGTACTTTACACTCCTTTAGCTATTGAATACCTTATCGTCACTATTCCGTATATATTTTATCATTCGTTTTATCAAATATTTTGACCAAATGTTCAAATTGAAGCTCAATTTAAAGCCAAATGGCACTGAAATTGAAGTAAATTCTTTTTAAAAGTTATCGATATAAAAATTTCACATAAAAGATCAAATCTTAGATAAACATTTATTTCAGATTTTCTTTCGGAAAGTTCATTGATTAAATAACGAGATAATTTTCTTAAAACTTGCACATACCTTCAGTTTTGGTGAATTTAATTTCATGGTTAGTTACATAATCAGTGATTTTTGTTGAATTAGTCGACAAATCTGTGGCACTTCTTAGTGAGTAAGCATGAGGTGGTGGCAAATGATTTTGATGACTCTGGTGGTGATAGTAATGATTCTGATTATGGTGTTGATGGTTGTGATGAGCTCTGTTCTCATCCATTATTGCAAAAGTTTATCGAAAGCTATAAAACGGCATAAATATATCGAATGAGGAAGTGATCAAACAATCCAAACAAATATTGAAAGATATTTTAATAAAACTGGTCGTATAGTTGGTATAGTCGAGTGCACTATTGGTTTAGTGCAATGAAGTTCATTACTATTTAGTTATATTATTCTTCAGTTGGTTTCAAGCATTACAGAAGTCATTCAAACGATTGACTAAAGAGTCAAATATTTTATATAATAGTCTTTAAGATACGGATTCAAAAGGGAAGCATTGTTTCCATTCTTCACAGTCGACAGATTTAACTCGGAGTCCACACCCGCACAACACAGACTAATAGTGAACTAAAATTGTTGAGAAAACCTTTTGTTAAAAACCTTACATCACTACCAGAAAGACTACTCAAAGCATATTTAATAGCAGCTGAAAGAGCGGTCAACCGGTCCTATATATGTATACTAAGAAGTAGTCCTTATCTCTACTCTATTATAAACACATTAAAACCGCAGAAAATATAAATTAACTGTAAATATATTCAACATTTTTAATTTCAAACAGTCTTTGCTGTTGTGTTAGCTAACAGTACTTCGTTTGAAGTCTTATATAAGAGAGTCGGTTGTGTTTAGTTCAGTGGGTGACATACATTCTCTACCTTTTGTTTATTATTCAGACATTTCTTTTGATTCTATCGATCAAATGCAGTAAATCAGAATAAATTAATCACATTTAACAAAATAAACCCTTTATTCTCTGCGCTTAAAATAAAAATTCAAAATTCATTACCTTTTTTAGTTTTTCTCCTTATTTTTAAGATCCAATTCAACTTATTTCACAGGAAACGAGTGTATGTTCTTTTGCACTCAGTTTTTCACATAATTAAATGTAATTATTATTATTCCGAACTTCTTAAGCACATCCACAGCGAATAACCTGACCGATCAGATCATAAAACACAATCAGTGCCTCAATGTTGCAATATATACGTAATTAAATTTTATCCCACGATTTTACATTCATTTTAAATCTCCACAAATTCAGTAACATTTGGATAAATATAAAATTCTCAACTTTTTTTAAGAAAAAAAAAATGTCGAATAAAGATTAAGGTGAAACAAAATATGAGAAGTTGACTGTTCAGTTGTAAAGACACAAATGATTTACCAAAACTCCAGAAAACGACTAAAGTATCGCTTGCGTTGAGTGTCAGAGCGATGCAGGTCCTGGTCTAGGAATAAAGTTAACGGCCCACAGACACAATGCTTTCCTGCTTTAATACAGGTAGAGAGTGAACAGTCAGGTATATCAAAAGTGCTAACACTGCAAACAGACGGTGAGCGCACAGGTATATCGACGCACAATAAACTTCTTAGACTTTGACGAAATAATAGAAAGATTTTTTGGGACCATATGTTAGGCACATAAGGAAATGATGCATACAATCACAAAAGGCATCGGAACTACTCTCTATGGCTATACAACAAACTGGCATGCAAAACTCAACATTCTAATAAAAAATGGAATTTAGTTTGCTCAAGACTGAATTTATCGAGAATGAGTTGTGCGGAGTTAGGGAGCGTTGCACTCTCTGGTACTTTCATAAGAGTGTCGTATAAAAGTCTAGCGAATGGAATGTCAAACACTTAAATGGCTTTAAATTCGGTCTGATTTGCACTCCGTTTCACACTTTGACAGGAAATTCTGTTTCTCAAACTATTTGTTTGCATTTCATTTGATTTCGTTTTCGAAAACTATTATATTATTATATTTACTAAAAATTTTGTTTTGCAATAATTATTGTTCGCTCAGCCATTCAGTCATTGAGTCTAATCTCAATCAAGCATTTCATTCAATTGCTTTATTAACAAAATTAACTAAAACTAAGGAAATTTCACTCAATTTCTCAACGAATTCAAAGATTTTTTACATTTCGAAGATCATAATCTTCTCCATTGAACAAGATTTGGTTAAAGTAAGTCAACTTTACTGAATAATTAATCTTGTTTAATCATTTGAAAAGAGAATATGAAAGTTTGATGACGAGAAAAAAATCTGAAAATAGGTCAGATTAAAGAATAGCTCTAAGAGAATATATGAAATGGCCAATGAAATTTTTTCTAGGGAGAGGGTATCTCTTGATTATTTTAATTTTGCGGGTGATTAACTAAAATCGCACTTCACGAGTAAGATTTAAGCATATTTTAGTTGATTTGAGTTTATCTGTGGTTGGTAAAAACAATTTATTATTTCTACTGATAATAAATTATGTAATTTTTAAAATAAAATGCATTTAAACGAAATTGAGTAAAATCTCCAATTTGATTTAAAATGAAGTTCTTTTAATTCTTGGTTTGTATGATTTATATATATATATATAAATTAGGAATTCGGACAAATGGTCGACACCGAAGTCGTGAGTATAATACTAAAGAAGTTCTACAAAATAATAAGAGTATATTACTATAGAATTCAAGTCACTTATAATCTACAGCACAATACGAACAGACATTCAACTAAATCCTTGACAACTCTGTGCTAACTTAAGAACTTCATAATTAGTTTTATCATAACGTTTATGTCATTTTTAACGATCCATTGATTGTCTTGATAATGTTTTTGGTAGGAGAAAGTGCAATTGTCTATTTTGGACCAATGTTTTAGGTTTCGTTTAATTTTTGTTCGAAAAATTACTTTTGACTCTAACATAAATTTCTTGCATTTTTTACAAATTTCTAAACATTTTTGAGCACAACTTCAATAAAACAGTTTATTTAATCTGAACTTTATTTCATAGAAATTGTTGTTTAAAAAGAAAAGATAAGTCTTTGTTATTAATTTATTCAAGTCATGGCTTTATTGTTTTTGATATCTTTGTTCAGCTGATCTATTTTGAATTTTCCATTCCTTATAAAACTGATGCCAAGGGTTTCGCCTAAAATATAGTGAAAAATCAAATCAGAACAGACACTCCACTCAAAGGCAGTCATTGTCTAAGTGGTTGTATTCCATTCCTTCATATAATCGATAATTTGAAAGAATGAATATAAAATCAAGAATTTAAAAATGATTAAAATTCTTGATATTATTCGATTAGAAAAGTTAAGAATGTCTTCGAAACAAATAAATTTAAAACAAAACAATTAGAATTTTGAGGAATTATTTCTGAATCAATTCAATCAAAAGCTTTGAAAGAAAGGATGCGATTCACAGATAAAATATAATTGTCTTTAATTTGACTGAAATTCCAATTTGTTTGCAACAGAAATATTTCCTCATTCTTCTTATCAAACATATTGTTTTTAAAATTGAATAACTATTTCATCTTAAAATCAACTTAAAGTTTAAAATTCATTTATCTGCCAACCAATCGTTTATCAGCCCTTAAAGTCATTATATTTTCAATTCAACAAAAAATATTAAATTAGAGAATTGTATGAAAAAAAGAGGTTATTATAATAATATGAAATTCAAAATGAATTTCAGGTTTCACTAAATAGATTTGCATAAAAAAAGTTTTTTTTTGAATTTTTCGTTTTTCAAATACAAACATGGATTTAAATATTAATGAAAGCTAATTGCAAATCAATTCTCTGAAGAAAATTCAAATTATTTAAGATTTAATAATTAAAATTTCAAATTAACATAATATTTGTCTGCAATTTATTTAATGAGTTGATGAATAACTTACGAAACGTTATGTAATTAAATGGTAAGTTTTGGAGAGTAATCATAAAAATTATTTGTGTGATGAATGCGATGATTGTTGTCTAAAACTCTTTGCGAGACCTAAATTCACGATTCGACCCAAAGCTCGGATCGCTGTTCCGGTTTTCTGTCATAACAAACATAGATTCAAACTATTGTCAAAAATAATATCTATTTTTTATTTACGATTTTCTTTGTTATTTTAAGAAAAAAAAGTCAAAAAACTTGAGAGACAGTGACATAGTTTTAGACAAACAAATCAAATTGAATTGTGGTCAGAGTTTATCAATGATTACCTGCCATTTTCGTCGTATTAGGAATTTTTTCAACTTTTCTGTTGGAATCTCGATATGCTTTGATGACTCTCTCTTCAGCCAACTATTGGACAGACATTCATTAGCGCTCAGGCGTTTCCTTCAAGAAAAGAGTGCAAAAGTTTGAACCGTCAAAAAAAAAGCTTTAATATGAGTTTTTTCTAACGACACTAACTCTGGATTTTTAACTAATAATTGCGATACAAAATGTTTGGCCTCTTCTGATATTCTATGAAAAGCTTCGTCTTCGAAGTCATACTCTGCTTGCGTTACATTACATAAAGTCTTGGCGTCGGTTTCATCCATGAAAGGCGAGAGTCCGCTTAACAGCACATAACATATCACTCCTAAAAAGTCCAGAATAACAAAAAATGAACTATTATTTATGGCAATAATATTATGCATTTATATTCTTTTATGTGTTACACTTACCGATAGACCACATATCAGAGGCAGGAGTGACCGCTTCATAGTTGACGATCTCTGGCGCTACAAACTCAGGCGTTCCAAACATTATTTTTAGAGTTTCATTGGGATTGTGAGTACGGGCCAAACCGAAGTCTATTATTTTGATGTCATGACTGGTCCTGGTTGTGCACAGAACATTTTCTGGCTTCAAATCCAAATGCATTATATTATTTGAGTGCATATAAGAGACGGCTTCACATATTTGTCGCATAAATAAAATGCATTCAAATTCTGTTAATATATAGTCGTCGGCCACAATCCTCTCGAAGAGTTCGCCCCCAGTTATACTAAATTTATTGAAACATCAACAATCAGCAGAGATATGCAAGGTCAAATCAGATTACTAGTAACCAACTATTCAGTAATCAAAATAATTTCTTTTGCCAGTTCATAAGCGCTGTCCAATTGGAGCAGATTTTTGTGTCGCAACTGATTCATGATATGGACCTCTCGATAGACTTCTTCTCTATCCTTAGCTCTTAAACATCGAATGATTTTCGCCGCCTTTTCTTTATTTGTCGCCAATTCGACAACTCTTTTGCAAAGACCGAAACGACCCCTTAATTAGTTGCAACCAAAACAAAAAACAATTCAATTAAAATATATTCTTAAACTTGTTTAAAGTGATGCTTTCATGAATATGTACATAAAAAATTAGCTGTATCAAATTCTATTCAAGTTACTTTATCATGACAATAGTTCAATCGGTAGTATTATGTCCTTTAATGCCAATTTATTACATGATATTTTATATTTAAGGGAAGACATAAAATCTTGAACACAATTTACTAACCTGCCTACTTCTTCCTTAATTCCATAGATTTCATAAAAATTGACATTTTTCTCAATCACCACATTTTTATGTTCGCCATCTTTTAATAAAAATTGAACAAATAACAACTTGATCACTTTTGTTCGGTTTGATTACCATTTTTTGAAATATTTATTTCATTTGAAGAATTATCGACAATAAGTTTAATGAGTTCTGAGGGTTGACTCGATTGACTGATACCATACTTATTGATGGCATAAATACGGAACAAATAGACAGTATTTGGACAGATGTTATTGACCACAAACGTATTGGCAAAGCAATGATCTTTAAGAGTTGTCCACTCGTTTTCATCGATTTTGGATTCAATCATATACCCAATCACTCGACTTCCGCCGTCATAGGCAGGAGATGTCCATAGAAGACGGACACAGCTATCATTCAATAAGATTGAAGGCTTTCCCGGTGGTTCGGGTGGACCTGTCATTGACACAAATAAAATTAGAGTTCATTAGATTCTGCATATGTTTTGCATTCATTTCGATAAATCTTTTTCGAAGTGAATGACTTTCTGTGAGTTTAAATAAAGTAAAGAATTAAAGACTTTTTTCAGTCATAATCTTTTTGACCCCATTATGTGAGCCTCTTATGAATGAAAGTATTGTCAACTCTTCTCAATAAAATGTTAGATCAAAATAATTCTAATTATACATTAGATTCTAAACCTCTTTTTTAACACATATTTTTAGCCCACTTTCTAAATGACTGCTTTTGTGAATTAAATTTAATATATTATTCATTGTTCACAAAATCATTAGATGTTTGCAAACACATTTGAATTTAGAGTTATGTAGCTTTAATATCCCTTAGTTATGACTCAAAGAAGACATTATACTTTATTAATGAATTGAATTTGTTTTTCTCGTGATTTTTTCCACGAAAAACAACATAGTTACTAAATATTTTGTATTTCTAACAAATATAATGTTAACCTTTGACCTCCAGTGATGTATGGGCACGATCTGAGCCGAGTTCATTGCTCACTTCGATTTCATATTTGCCATTATCGTAATCCATCACTCGATTGATTATTAGGGAAGACATTTGTTCTTCATTTGTGATTACGATTCTATCGCTTTCTTCGATTTGTTTGTCCTTCAAATCAATAAGTTTCTGATTAAGTTTTTATTTTGTTTCTCAAATTAACGATAATTTTACCAAAACTCTAAACTTTACAATTGGGACAATAAATAAGAGAACCCGGAATAAAGGAAAAGCATTATTAGAGACAATCCCTCCGAAAAGCATCATTATTTTCATTCAAGAAATTTTCACAAAAAAATGTTTTAGAGCTTTGAGATTAAAATAAAAAAGAAAAGAAATTTTTATTGAATTCAAGTGTACAAAAGAAACGAGAATTCAAAGTTACAAAAACGACTATAACGCCCAATTATCAACGAACATACCTCACTTCTATTTTAACTGATTTTCATTGAGCACAATCTATTTCATAGTTATTTAAACTAGCCTCAATGAGCCTAAAAATAATCCATGATTCTAAGCTAATACTTTGTGATCGTGGTAAAAATATATAAGAGATATGTACTTTCAAAGCATATCGTTTTTGTGAAAATTTGTGCGAAGATAATAACAAATTATATACTTCCAGAACTACATGGTCGTTATAAAAAAAAAGAGCATAAGTTATGTAAAATGAATTGTGTTTTCAATGAAAGATTTAATGAGAATTTTGGTTGTCGTAAACGCTGACCGAAATATTTTGTGCGAAAACACCTTTGAAGCAAAGCTTTCATTTCCTGACAATTTTTGTCGAGTTCTAACAAAACATTTTTTGTTGAAAGCCTTAGCCGTTAAGCTTTTAATGACATTGAAGTTTAGATAAACTCTAATAAAACATAATTTCTTTGTAGTGACAGACCTTTTTAGACCAAACAATCGATGGCTTGAATAAAGAATTAGAGCTGAAATGGACACAAATACAAACGCTTTCACCAATCAATACATTGGTATTCGACTGTATTTCTGAAATTGTTGGCTTCGATGACGATGTGTTGGCCTCAAGCGATGGTACATTTGCTGAACACTTATTTGCAAATTTGGAATAATTGCAATGCGTTTGACCACAAACATTCAATTTATTCATACTTTGACTGAAAATGTCTTCGTTAATTTCATCAGTAGTTATTAGTACATAGGAATCATCAGAGCAATTGATTTTGTCCTGCATTATGCACTACATTAACATCATTTACATTTGACTCAGAATAAGTTTATATTACGATTTAATTTAATAAAGAAATTGAAATCAAAACAATTATTTTTATCGATGAATGAGAACGACTTTAATGATCAGTGTTTAGACAAAAGCAGAAAATTATTAGAAGAGAAGTTGTGCTGAATTTGAAAAAATAAGTTGAACTGTCATCCCATGCACTTGACGTTCATTTGCAGGTGTATTACAAAATGAATTACATGTTCCCCAGTGGCTGGCAATGGGGGTTTCCGTCAGTTATATTCCAGACGTCTGTTCAATAAAAATAACTTATTTTCTGACTTTAGAGTCAAAAATAAGGTCCAAAAACTTTAATTAATTTTCGAAATTTTTCAGCAAAATCATGGGTTGTATAGCATTTTTACCATTTTTACCAATTTTACCCTTTCGATTTTTTGAGTATAATTGTTTACAAAAAAGGTTTCTGGTTAAAAAAATGTGAATTTGATGATTAGACCCGAGTTGTGGCGAAATACCCCCTTTGCTTAGCACTGATGTTCACAAATAGTTTTGTATATTTTATCAAAACATATGCAGAGAGTAGTGACAGAATTTAGTGTATATGACATTAGACAGCAATTTTGGCTCCGCTTCTAATTTATTGCTTTTATTCCAGTGATGTCGAAGTGAAACCCCTCTTGGAGTGGAAAAGGTAAATATTTACTGTTTTAGAACATTCGTTAAAATAGATTAAAATTTCTATACATTTATACAACGATAATCAAGTTTCGGAGTTATAACTTGATTATGATAATTATTCGAGCAATTGATGATTTCCCTCAGAGGTATGCAAGGGAGATTTTCTGAAATATCCTCTTAATCAGAAATTTGGCGATTTATTCCCCTAAATTAAAAAAAATTGTCCATAAAATATCCTCCCTAAGGTCATGCACCTTGCACACCTCTGATTTCCCTCATTGTTGAAATTTATAGTGAACAAGTAAAACAGGAATGTGATTGGAAAAATAAGTGGTTATTTTTCGTATGTGGATTAGTCGAGGGTGCCGGTCAAATCTTACCAGTTTCTTATGACAATTTTCATGAAGTTCCGAAATACCCCCTACTGATCATCCCTATTATATCCCAATTTGACTTTATCGTCGTTGTATAGCATTATTGAATTACCATTCAATGATTATTTGTGCAAAATGTCAAAGAATGAATTAAATAGAATTTTAATTAAATTTAATTGCTTTTAAATAAATGATATGGTAAGTTTAGACATTTTAGCTAAAATTGTTTTAATTTTATGATATAAATGAACTGATGCCATATGTTTATAGAAAGTATTTCGAGAACTCTTTGTAGATTGCCTACCTTGTTCATCCATGATTCTATTCTAAACTTTTATTAAATACAAATAAATATTCAATACATATATAAATTGTTTTAGAGAAAAATCTAACAAAACAACCAATCGGTGAATGAATTCTTGATTCACAAAATTACTAAAGTTATTCTATCTGTAAAACTATTGAAATTAATTTGGTTTTAACAAAAAAAAATTGAAATAATAAAAATTAGGATGACCAAGGAGTTTAGCCCTAATTTACTAGTGTCTAAAAAAATTGAATTTTCCGTGTAGGATTCACATAATGGTAAACGGCGCCCACTCTTCCGTAATGGCAGACACTTTTTTCTATCTTTACAAAAATAGCCAAAAACCCAATAAAAATAGGATATTTCAACCAGCTATTGTTTAGCTATTAAAACAAATATTAGAACAAATATTAGATCAAAAAAATGATGCTTGTAATTTAAGGAAGTTGAACTTGACCAAATGAAGAATGATAACCAATATCTCTCTCCCCAAACAAGAAATAAAATTTGACTGGGCTGAGATCTTGGCTGTCATTGATAAAAAACAAACCGAAACAATGAATGGTAGAGTAGGAACGACCAACTATTGGGCAGAATAATAATAATAAGTATATTCTGTGTCATGTTTGACGAATTCATTTATTCGGAAATTTTGTTGGTCTTATGACTTGAATTAAACTATTTAATTGGAAGCACAACTTTTTATACTCTGAGCATTAATTTGTGTTACAACAGAAGTCAACAAAGTCTGGGACTTCAGGGATAGGTGTGAGCCAAGCGTTGGTCTGAGTTGAGCATTGAAGTTGTCGTTATGTATAGAGTTGTCGCCATATATTGTGAAATAACCGCTTGAATTGTGTGGCGATTGAACCCAAATCTGCAAATCATTGCCATTACTAA
>JAQIWP010000863.1:0-19363 GCA_034695525.1 Euzetes globulus | reverse complement strand
GAGAGAGAGAGCTGGAATTTTCACCTTTGGAATTTTTGAGACAATTATTGAGGCAATATAATTTTTTCGATTTTCTAAAATATGGATATGACCTAATTTTTTGCAAAAAAAACTCTACCCTACACCTCTTAAATCTGAGAATATTATAAGAAGTATAGAAGAGTTGGAAACTGTTTGCCTCGATCCGAATCGGAGTATTTTCGCCAAATCTGTCGCCAAAGTTGAATAACTAATTAAGTTTAGCTCAAACTTTCTGATGTTTTTTGTGATTTGATATAATTTTATTTATAAAGTGACTAAGCTTGTTGTTGCGTTTAGTGAATTGCAATTAAATAATTATTTATACCTTAAGAGAATAATCCCCAAATAAACAAATACTGAAAATAAAATTCCGTGGCATTGGCACAGGTAGTAATCTCAAATACAGAATGACCTAGATTCATCTAACTTGTTGTTCACATTGATCAAAATGATAACTAATTTTAGCTAATAAATTAGTTGAGGAATTTAAAAGCTGTTTTTAATCGAGAAAAAGCTTATAAGATGTTAAAAACAATTCGTTAGCAAATATTTATTTCTTTTAAATGAAATAAAAATCTTTTTATCTCTTATTTACTTTCATTCTAATCAACAACAAAAAGAAAACACTTTGTTTTTGACAAAAGAAAATACCAAAAGTTTCAAGCTTGTTATATTTAAGAAATTTTGTGCATAACAATTATATTTCATTTAAACTTTAAATAACTTTAAAACAAGCAAGTTTTAACAAAGTTAAAACAACAACAAAAATTGTCTGACTTTCTTAGTTTGGTAGTTTTGAAATATATTTATGATTAAGTAACGCTCAAAATTTTAATGAACTTTTTTAGATAAGCTCTCGTCGATCGGTCCAAAGGGGAAGCACTCAGAACTGGAACTGCACTAAAACTAAATTTATATTTTATTCTAATTGATAAAGGCTTGAAGTCTGAACTCAATCAGATCAGACTTGTCCTGGACTTTAATACCCGGTAGGTATCAGTCAGTTTTTCCATACTTTAATAGTAACTTTATCAATTTTCTTTTAAAAATTTCCATTACTTTAGATAAAACTTTTTCTTTTTTCCTAAATTTAGATCACTTTATACTATTGATCGCAACCTTTTAAAACAACTTATTTTAATTTGCTCATTTTCAATACTAGCAGACCTAAACATGTTTATTAGTTACTCTTGCTTACAAATTTCATGGAAACTTTCAACAACAATTGCTGTGTATTGACGCTAGGAGGCCAACAATTTATGTAAACAATGAAACTTGTATGTTAATGACTTAGGATCCTTAATGAAACTTAACTCAATGTTAGTCAGAATCCATATTTCCAAATTCTTTACTTCAAATTTACGTATTTGAGGCCCTTTAACGTAAAAATTCCAAGAAGGCTAATCCTAACAATAATTATATGAGTTGTAAATATATCGATCACTACGAGTTGTTAATCAAATCTAGCAAAATAGCTTTTATTCTTTGTTAGATTGAAACGAATCATATTTACTATCGTATATATCGTAGAAATTACATTGTAAATAACTTGTTTGTTTTCAATATATTGATTAAATTATGCGAAACTATTATCTTGGAGCAAGTACTTTGACTCGACCATAGTTTATTGTAATTCAATATAAGCTTTATCTGTTATTTCGCACTTCAATGTATAAATAATTTTGACATTTCTTTTCCGATTCATTCAAACAAATCGGAAATATTTGCATTTGTATTGTTTTCGAGAAAATTGTTTCGAAAATACTCAAAATTAAAATACAAATTGAATTGCAGTTCACTCTTCATATAATAAATTCCTGTGTTTTGGAGTTTGTGCCAAAAATAATAAAAGCGTAGAATTGATGCCAATTCCTGAGTGTTTGTTAGAAAATACATTCAATGTCGGGTTAGCACCGGTTAGAGAACACATGCAGTTTTAAATACAAAATGATTTCCTAATCATTCATTCATTTGAATAGAGACTTCACTTTCGTTTTCCAAAAACCCTTCCATTAATCAATAGATAATTAAAAATTTCTGATTAAAAGTAATTATTCTTATCATTGATATTATGTCTTTGAATTTCCGTTCAAAAACATTATCAGTCAGTCCTTGGAATTAGACGTTAAATTATATCAATTAAAATTAATACAAAAAAGGTATAAACTTAATATCAAATAAATTTGATAGAAAATAAAATCATTTCAATTCGTAAGACATAATTAAAGTTCTTTGAGTTCAAAAAATAAAAATATATAATTTTAATAATTGTTTGTTGAGTTATTGATGGAATGAATCATGCAAGTTTCACATGTTCTTAGAGCATGCAAAATAATTGATTTCACGTGAACACCATGCTGATTTGGGTGTGATTGGCATAGGAAACAAGTTATGATGGGTTCAAAAATTAGTTCTAAAAATAAAGAATCTTCTGTTGGATTCTTTGCAAAAATTGTCAAAACCTATCAAAAATACATTTAACAGAAATTTGGTTGAATTTGGAGCGACTGATTGGTGCCTAATATCAGGTCATAAATAATATTCAAGTGTTTAATAAACTATTTAATCGATTGTGAAAAAATAGTCACAAAATAAGATAACTATTTACTTCTCCAGACATTTGATATTTAGCTAAAGAGAAGCTGAAAATTCAAGATAACTCTCGATATTATTGTTTTTATCATTGAATTCCTTCACTGATTACAGTGCTGTGAAAGGCGTTGAATGACTCATTTGAGTAGTTGACTGAATCCTTGAGAATTACGTAAACGACTTGATGTTATCGCTTGTTATCCAATTGAATCAATCGGGGAATCCGTTTCTAACCTTATATTCTCCTTGAGATCACTCAACGAAGTCGTGATCGCTCTTAAGAGTGACTCGAAAACAAATTAAAGCAAAACATAACACAAATCTCGGCAGACCTTTGAATAATTAATCTGATCTAAAGTTACGTCACTTACATGTGATTATAAGCTGATAAACAGCATCAGTAGGAGATTCCCCGACTATATAAACCCTTCGCTCCACTCATTTGGAATCAGACAATTCTGAACCAACACTTTCAGAAAAGTTTAAAAGTTCTTAAACTTAGCAAAACATTTCAGTTTTCGCTTTGAATTCTTCATAAAAATCCAAGAAAGTCATAGTCTTATAATGGATTTGGTCCACGAGAATAGCATTTCTGCCATTTCGATGATACAGAGCAGGTATGTTATAATTGAATTGTTGTCCAACTATTCAATAGTAACTAATGATTGTCTTATTTCTGTAGTTTTCATCAACAAAAAAGTCTAATGTTTTTGTTGTCGAATGTGTTCGACCCTCGCTATGCCTTCTTATTCTACGCCCCTCTGGTCTTTTCACTGGACCGGTATACGGGTCGTAAACTGATGTGGGTCACCGTTATGGCTGAGTGGTCCAATCAGATTCTAAAATGGATAATGAGAGGAGAGCGGCCCTATTGGTGGATCCACGAGACCGATGTCTACAATAAGACGGGCGAAGCCAGACTTCCTGCGATTCAACAATACTTTATGACTTGCGAAACTGGTCCCGGTTCGCCCTCTGGTCATGCAATGGTGACGGCAGCCGTTTGGTATATACTGATTGAGGCTTTGCTCCGTCAAAACGGAACTCTGACAAAGAGATCGATTGTAAACCGAGTTTGTTGGGCCACTTATACTATCGTCTTGTGTTGCGTTAGTCTCTCCCGAATCTATTTGGCGGCACATTTCCCCCATCAGTGCGCTCTTGGAATGGTGATTGGTGTTGCCGTTGCAATGCTTGTCAGCAATTTAGACACCGATAGCTTTACCAAAAAGCATTACATTTGGGGAACGGCCGGACTATTTTTGTCAGCTCTTTCCACTTATGCAATCTTAAGAATGATGGGCTTCAACCCGATGTGGTCAGTGGAGAGAGCGCTGAAATGGTGTGCCAAACCAGAACACGTTCACTTAGACACCACTCCATTCTTCTCTATGATGAGATACACCGGCTTTTTCCTTGGAATGGGTCTCGCATTGCACTCAAATCTGCACAAAATTGCAACCAAAGAACGGTTCACTACATCCATGAAAGTCATGACCGCAGTTCTTTCGGTCGGGTTTGCAAAAGCCACTGAATTTGTTCCAATGCCTAAGTCTAATGTCAATCTATGTTATGCGATGGCATTCCTATTGAGTGCAATTCTACCCTACGTTTTCATTGCAGTCATTCCTTATATTGTTTCAAAATTGTCACATAAGGACCAGAAAAGGAAAGCCAACTAAATATTGATATTTTTTTTAATTGAATTGCATTTTTGTGTATTTATAGGAACTAATATTTCATAATTTAATTCATATGTAAATAAGACATCAATTGATTGAATCGAAATCTAAATAAAACTATTTTTGAATTATTCTGAACCAAATGTTTATCATTTAATTCTGACTTTTCAAGGATTCAAACAAATAGTTGAACCAATAGTTTTGTAAAAACATAGGAAACGAGTGTTTCATACAATTTATGACATAATCCGGTAATAAACTATAACAAAAATACCACAAATGCTGAAAAAAGCAGTGAATTTTAGACTCGTTATCGCTTTCACTGAATCGTAAGCGAACCAAAAAACTAATTATATGTTTTAAAGTGTATTAAATTTAGAAACACTTTTTCAGACAAAATGACTCAAAATGACGAATCTATTTCAATGACATGAACTGATTTTCTTCTTTGTTTGATTTTGGTTCAGGTCAATTTATATTAAACAATTTGATTTCAAACTTATATCTACAAATAACTCATTTTGATAACTCTTATCACAATAAATCTAAAAGATAAGTGAGAGGAACAGGTATCCAATGTCATACAACATTATTGTCCTGAGAAGTAAAGGACACTAAAATTCCCATAAAATCTAGTTTTTTACTAATCCCTCCCAATTTAGTTAATCCAATTGCAATAAAATATGTCTAAAAAATATATTTCACCCATTTATTTGGGTTTTAGTCTTATCTGTTATGCAATTTATTAACAGTTATAAACAGATAAACTGATTGAAGAGAAGAGCCGCTCATTCTAACCAGTTATTCATAAAATGTTTTCTTAGGCTTTTGGCGATAATTAGAGTTTTATTGTTTACTACGACAACAAAAATAGTAACCAAAAACTTACTCTTAATTTAGACGTTCACTCATTACAGGATATGAATGAAATTAACGGTTGGCTACTGTTGTGCTCAAAACTGTGTCTCAATTGACTGTAAATCAGTTCTGTTTTTTTTTTCTGGAAAAACTTTCTTGTCTTACAAAGAGATGACAGACTTTTGTGAGAAGTAGACAAAAGTTATATGTAATAAAAGTTTTAGTTTTTTTTATCAGACTTTTAATTTGTTGTAAGAGTAGTTTTATTTAATTCCTCAATATTTTGTGAAACACGAGAAGCCATCAAATGAAAGGTACGGCATTTTATCACAAACATTGATTCGGTCATATATTTAGTGTCGAGCGATTTTTTTTCGTGTTATTTGAATTATTTGAATAACTTTTGTAATACAAATATTTAATCGATTAAAACTATTATCTATTCAATTGATTCAATTGTTTGACTAAATAAATAATTTTCATACAAAAATAGAAAAAGTTTAAATAAAAGTAATATTTTGATTGACATTATTTGGTTGTGGGAACAGAAGTGACAGATGAGGTGCCAAAACCGTCTGATCAGTCGGTGTTAACATTGAATTTGTTGAGTGCACTACTGTTTTATCAATTCTAGTGAATCATCGATAGAATAACATTATTATTATTAGAAAATATGCAAACAATTGAACAGAATTTTGATAAGTAATCATAATTTTGTATGAAATGTAATACTATGTTAGAGTCGATCCAACGTTTTCTCTAATCATTAAGTTTGTAACGATTTTCGTTATTCAATGGGAAAATCAAGGAATGACTCGAAATTTCGTACTATTTTTTTCTAAGTTTGTTTAATGACTCATAAAATTTTTATAATTAGAAGTAAAATAATTATGTAAACACTATTTTCAGATACAATTGATTCTGTTTTCGTATATTTTCACTTTTCTTAACCAAATTAAACGCCTGATTAACTACTTTCGCTTTTTTGCTAATCTAATGTGAAATTACTTTATGATTGGCTTAACTCTGGTTAAAATAATCCGTTAAGTGAGTAAGTTAAATTTAATTGTCCCGTTTTTCGTCTAAATTACCAGAAAAAGTGTGAACAAAGTGATCAACGAAGGAATGTCTTAAAATCGTTGATTGCAGGTAAAAGTCGTTACTGAATTTTGCACGAAATGTCAAAATGATAAAAAATTAAGACAGCTCTTATCTCTTGCCAATTGTTGTTAAATTCACTCTTTAGCTACTAATAAGTGAATTCCGTTTATTTTCATAACTAAAATTTTGAATAATATTCAGGACTAATATATTGTCAAGTTTTTGAACGAATTAATTTCACCTTGTACGTTTTTAATAGAAATTTTAACTTGAAATTCTTTAATATATTCAGAGGTGTGAGAACGCAAATGTCAAGTTGATAATTGACTTATTTATTTGTTTAAAACGTTAAACGGTTTCAGTTTATAGAGAGTGCAATTTTAATCCTTTACATTTTGAGCCTGTTTAAGGTGCAAAGTTCAAACAAACTCAACACTGAAAAGTTGAGTCCATTCTAATCCCGGATTATTTTGCGGTCAGAATCTAATGACTTCAATATTCCCAAGATTTCAAAACTGAAAAATGTTTTGTTTTATAATTTTGTGTTTTAATTAGTCTTGAATTGTCTTTGAACAGAGAATGACAGATATCTGTTGTTTGGATTCAGACGATTGTCTTTCATTGGATTTGATATCTCAAGCCTTCCGCTGTGGCATCAAAGAAGAGCACTCGTGGGCTCTCATATACCAATCTTTGGTTTCTTTGAACGAATACCTCATTGAAAAGGACGGAAATTATCGGTTGTGTAAACCAAACAAATTATTTATCCGAAGCAATGGAACAATTCATTGCAAATCATGGCATTCTTCTGGAGTCTATGAAAACGTGGACCTGGATCAGGTCATATTGTTCTTCGCTCAGGCTGTTTATATGGCTCTGGATTATGGCATTCCTGATGACGAAGAAATGAAAATTCCGTCGGATTTGGAACTAATATTCTCACTAATGACTCAAAACCAAGTCATCGACGAAGGGATCGATGAAATCGATAGTTCAAACATTCAAACAGTTATGAAAATAGTCGAGGAAAGGTGTGAGACAAGAGTTATGAATGAGTTGAATTGTGCCGACCATTACCGCAACGTTTGTAGAGCTCTTGTCGCCGAAGCCATCGAAATGTCCACTTTCCTGAACCAAATATCAAAAGGCACTCAAGAGCTGAAAAGGATCAAAAATGTTACCACAGATGAAGTCGACGAAATACATGTCGAGGTTTGGGCTCACCTATGGATGAGAGTTATGAGACAATTAAGAAATGGAGTCTCACTCAAGACAATCGACAAAAAAGAGTTTATTAATAGTAAACAACGAGAATATGAATTAACGCCGTTTGAGATGCTTTTAGATGACATCAAATCAAATCGATATTCTCTGAAGAAAGTGGAGATGACCCTGCCCAAACAGGTTGAGAAAGACGCCCGAACTATGATTTTAGAGTTCATTAGATCAAGACCTCCATTAAAACCAGTGTCTGAAAGAGTATTGAGTCCACCAAATAAAGCCGAACCATCTCTTCATCAAAAGCTAATGGATGGCATAAAACAGAGCCATCAGTTGAAACCAACCCCCAAACTATTTGAAAGAAAGTATGAATCTTTTCATTTGCCACGAGGCAAGAGGTTCTCCATCTATAATAAACATGTGGCCATCGATGGTCCGGTGGGAAACTCATCGACAGACAACATTTTTCAACGCTTTTCATTCAGGAATCTGTCACTGAGGAGCACAGTTTTAAATTATAACATCAAATCCAGAAGTGATGTACCCCTCAATATCACTCCAACTTCTTCTCTTTCGATAAATAGTGTCTCTTCTTTCTGGCGAAGACTCTTCAAATGGTAGACATTTTTCGAAGACATTTTATTCCTATTTTAGTTTTTAATATGTTTTATAAAAATATTTTATGTTCTCCTCTTTTGGTTCTCTTATTGAGAATCGACGAGAGTTTGGAACCACTTTTCTAATAATTATATCAATAATTCACTTAATAACCATTTGTTTTAATATTCAATACTTGCATCTCATTAACTGTTTTCTATTTCAATTGAGTAAAATTACAGTTTTAAAAAAAATAATGACCATGACAGAAATCAATTTGAGAAGAACTATTACAATATTTTGAATTTTTTTGAAAATAAAACGACTTGATTCAGAAATGGTGCTATTTAAAGCAATTTTCAGAATACCCTTAGCCTTTCGAAATTTCAGTCAAAATGATTACGTTTTTACCAGTGGCTAATTTATTTCTTAATCAAGCTAATTCAAAGGTATGATTATTTTAGAATTTAAAATGACCATTTTCGGTGTCTATTTCTGCTTCCATTTTATTTTACCCTAGACCTAAGGATTGGGAACTGACACTAAAACTGACAACTTTTCAACCTTTAACATGCGCAAATATAATTAATATTAAACTATTACTTTGAACTATAAAAACAATGTAACAATTTATGTGAGAAAGGAAAACTATTCACAAATACAAATAATCAGTTCAATCATTTGTCGAAAAATGTGTAATTAGTTAACAATTTGGAAGACCCTAGGAGGGGCCGAGGGCCAATTCTCAAAATTTTGAGTCTAGGAGGCTGCAATATTGCAAAATTGAGCCAATTTTTCACTTAAAATGGCCAGAAATAAGCTTATTTTAGATGCCGCTAATAGCCGTTTCTGGTCGATTTTGTTTTCCCGAAAAAGACCCCTCTCCAGCACTAGATACTCCTCTCTTATTTTAGATAAATACCTCCTATATACATAATTCAAACTGGCTAGACTCATTGATTCAAATCATTGGCGATAACCATTGGTTTATTGTCTCTGAAAGCAACAAATGCCAAAGCAGTAGACCAACAGGTTAATTCTATTTTGAGGGAAATTAGCCACTTCTCTATTCTTTAAGGACATTATTTCTTTAATAATGAATATAGAAAAAGCGTTAAAATAAAATTTTAAGAAAAAAAAAGTTAAATTCTATTACAATTCTACCCTTGTTTTGACTTGACCTTGTCTAATTTTTTTTACGATTCATTGATATCTGTTATCAGTTTAAATCGGTATTCAATGAATTTGAAACAATGGAAATTAATAAAATTGATAAAAGTTATAAATGTATTCAAAGTATTCAAAGAAGGCCATGGTGAAGGACATGGTTTGATCTTTTGTCCCATCTCCTACCTCTTCTAGCTTTTGTTAGTCATTTTCAAAGTTTCAAGGTTTTAAAATTCCCATTTCCAAAAACAATATTTATTAGAGCAGTGGTAGAGTAATGGAAAGAGAAAAGTGCAAATAAGTCAAAATGGAAATTATATACTCCCAAAATTCTAGTTAAAAAAAGATACGGATTTTAATTAATAATCAGTAAATTAAAATTATGGCATAAATTTCAAAATTAAATAAAAATCGTATACATATCTGTAGACTCTTTTCCTTTATAAAATCAGTTGTTCATTCAAATCAAGGATATGCAAGGGGATGATTTCCTGAAATATCCCTTTACTTCCTAGATTTGGTGATTTACCCCTAGATTTGAAAAATTGATTAAAAAATCTTGAGAAACTGAGCTACCTCAAAAATTCAAAAATTGCCATTTTTAGCAATGGCGGCCAAAAATATACGCAATGTTCTTAGCAATTTTAAGAAATTTAGACTTGAAACATGATAAATTGGCTTAATTGTGACTTAATTATGTTAATTTATGTATAAATTGCAGGAAATAAGAGTATTTAATAACAAAATGATGGAAAATGAGCGTTTTCGGTCGCCATTTTTGTCTGCCATTTTTGAAAAACCCCTTCCTATATCTCTCTAGGTTTTATCCCAAAAAAATGAGTCACTAATATCCCTTCTATATATTCCCCTAAGGTGATGAATCTTGCACATCACTGACTAAAGTGGCCAAAGGAAAGTCCCTATATTTTTAGAAATAAAATATATTTGTTCAGGTTAATTAAAAGTTTAAATTAAGAAAGGCGAAGTAAAAGCTGCCTAAGAGACAGTTTCAAAAAAAATTAGAAGTCTAAATAAATTAAAGATGAATTGAAGAATTTTTAAACTGGTTATATTCAAAAGTATTAAAGCTTTACTTGGTTAATTGAACTTTTGGCTCTAGGAAGTATTTTGGAACGAATTACCACTTCTGATTTTTATTGAGTAAACAAAATTCGATTAAAAAGAAAATAATATCAGTGGTACTGTGATACAGAATGACCGTGTATATCTTGATACAGGAAGTATCTGGAAATGTCCACTTGGCCCTTTCTCTTTTATTTATATTGCGTTTAAAATAATTTCAATGGAATTGCAATCTATTAATCTATTAATATATTATTTATATAGAGATTTAACAGTCATTGATTAAACAAACTATATTGCTTTCAATTTAAACTAATTTATTTATGCTTACTCGTTTAAATTTTCATCCCATCAAATTTTTGCCATTTAAACTATGTATTTTAGAATGTTAAAGCAAAAAGTTAATATTTCATTAAAATTTTTAAATTAAATGTCAATTAACCCGATCATTCACTCAAAAAAGTTACATTTCATCAAAATTTTAGACTTTGATATTTAACTCAAGCAAAAGTATATCTATCAGATGGTAATTGGAGTGTGCAAGATCTTAAAAATAACATAAGGAATAATTGGTAGATTGTGTTTTAGTTTATGAATGGGATCCACTAATCTTATCAAAATTAAAGATGACAATATGTCATTCAATGAGCAGTTATAATAACTGGTCCACCTTGCACATTTCAACTCATGTATTAACTAATAGAAGTGACTTTTTCTGATTAAAATTGACTTTTTATCAGTTATTATGAGATATACGCCACAGAAGTCTATTTGTTTTGAATTCTAAAAAATTAAACTAAAATGAAATGACTTGAAAAATAATAAATGTCTATTTGTTTTGAGTAACTTTATTACTCGAATCACTTTTAAGTTTACTTATTGACAATTAGTGACAAACTTCTATTATTTCCAATATTACTAAGAAAACGAATAACGTCTATAAACTGATAAAACCTAAAATTTAGTTATTCCTAAAATGTTCATTAAACGTTTGAGAATGTCATCAAGTCAGTCTACTAATGAGCCGACAGGCAGCACAATGTCAACCAGTAACCCGGAAATCCCGTATTTGGCCATTTCTATGCAATTGGAGTCTTCGGCGCGAGAAATACTCGAAACGTTTGAACACTTGGATAATACAGCCTTGAGTTCAGTGGAATGTTCTCTCCAAGAGTCCACTTCAGTGGCACTCCATTTATGTAAAAGAAAAGTGCTCCGGCCATATTTTAAACTTTTGGCCATGTTAGGCTGGAGGCCAATAATCTATCCGATCGCGCCGGAAGTGACCTGGTACGCCAAACTTTTCAATATCTTCTACACATTTATGGTCATTTTTCTGATGATCGTCGGTTATGTCCTTCAATACGCCTCATGTTTCAGACAAGACGGATATCCGCCTTATCGTAACATTACGGACGACAAGATAGTCATCAATGACAATGGCAATAAGTGGACGACACAGGTGGTCAATAATTGGGGCAGTCCATTCAATACAAGCGATAGTTCTGATGTGTTTAAACTGGGTTCCAATTTAGTGAAAACTACAAATACATACAAATGTTCGGGAAATTTCATCAGTCTTTACCTCATCCCAGATATGTTACACTTATTCGCATACCTTTTCGTATTTCATTTGATGCGAACCCCTGAATGTGAATGTCTGCAGAATCTATTGGAAGGGGTTTTCCTTCAGATCACTCAAACCGATGGTTGGCTTATCGCTCAGAATAAATTAGTACACATCTTGAGAGTATTTCTTTGGCTATGTGTAACCTGGGTCATTGTCTCTGTGGTGGGTCATACCGTTCATATAATGATATTCCAAGAGATATGCTTCACATGGATGGAACCCAACAGTGATGTAATCGTTAAAATGATGACTGCCTTCACAATATTCTCGTTGACGTGGAACGACATCGTCTGCGCCGCCATTGTCACCAGTTATTCAGTCCATTGTCAGCTCAATATATCTTATATCCGTAATTTGGTTTCGGACGTCAGAGGAAAACGAATAGATTTTAATGTAATACCTTCTTCTTCTGTTTAAGTTTCACTAATTGAACCATGGTCCTATCTTTGATTAAGGAATTTTCAAAGCGTGCTGGGGAATCGCGAAAATTCGTGGATTACCTGAATTCAGAACAAGCACTGGGTGTCTCCCTTCTGATCGCTAATTTTGGATGTCGAGCAGTAGTGGCCATATTCGGTCTGCTGTCTGAACAGATAGTGGTCACAAGTAATGCCAAAATAGCTGTTATGGTATTCATATCATCAGTTCTCTGGTTATCTCTATTGAGTGTTCCGGTCATACAAGCAGTCCGTTTGACAAACAGCTGTCAAGACCTGCGACGGATCGGACACGAGTTACGGTCGCGTCCTTTTGGATATCAGGAAGCATCTCAAGAAGATCTGGATTCACTTCTTTTATTCACAAGTAATATCAAAATGGAGGCTAAAATGCTGAACATTCCGATCAGAGCGTCGGGAGTCGTCTCAATACTATTGATGATCATTTTAATAATACTATTTTTAGGTCAAATCAATTTCGTTAAATTCTGAACTAATCTTTTGTTTAACACATTTTATTTGTTTATATAATGAATGCTAGAGCAATTTTATATAATATTTTCTATTTATTGTTAAATTTTATGGTAACATTTATTCTTAATAAAGTTTTTAGTATTCAATGTCTTTATATTTAATGACAATTTTTGTAATCAGTTTCAGTGAACTGCGAAAGACTTCTTTTTAAGTCATCCGTACATTTATTCAGCACTATTTGAGTCTTAGCGCTGATCTTTGTGTCGCTGACCAACCATTTGTTGGCACAATCGCCGCATTTTATGGGATTGTTGTTCACAATTAACACTGATTTAGGATTAGAGCGCAGGAAAGCCTGGAATACAGTTTGATTTAAATTAGTCAAACTGTTGTCAGACAAATCCAATTGGACGGACAGACGTTGTTGAGCAATATGTGCGAGTGTCTGCCCATTCAATTGATTGCCTTTAATGCCATTTGCACCGAGCACTAGTCTGATAGGCTCGTAATTCCAGACATCTTCACCAAAACTCAATGAATCGATTTCCAAAGCGTTCGGTTTATTGCCCAGAGCATTGTGCGCCAAGTTTAGAATTACAGGTCGTCTTAGAGGCCAGAATATGTTATTGGGAAGTGAGCTGAGCTGGTTGTAAGACAGATCGATTTCCATCAATTCGATATTGTTGTTGTACTCAGAAGAGAACTGATCCGAATTCAATTTCGTGATCCTATTATCGCTTAAGACAAGTCTTTGAAGATTATCGGAATGACTGAAAGTGTCTTTTGGGAACTTTTCGATCTGATTACCGCCTAAATTAATGTAACGCAAGCTTTTCAGTCCTAAAAATGTGTCGGAGGTTATATTGGACAGCTTGTTGTTAGCCGCGTCGATCAGCACCAAATCGGGGAAATTTCCCAAAGATATACTTGTGATCGGATTTCCATTCAGTTTAACAAATGTTCGCAAGACTAATTTTCCGAATATCTGAAGAATATGCGTTTAAAACATTAAAATAATGGATTATATTCTCAATCGAGTCATACTTCTGTCGTGATTTTGGTCACCGAAGTATCGTAGAGTTCGAGCCCTTCAAAGTCTTTGAGATAATTGGGTCTGGTTTTGTCGATATTGGCCAGAACAGTTTTGAGCGTCTGATCTGTCACTGACTTACCTTCGCATCGGATTTGATTTGTAAGACAAACACAGGGACTTATGTCACTATTTTTGACATCAGGACAGTCACAAGAAACCGTAGCCAACAACAACCAAGAGAACGCAATTAAACCTGGTGAATTAATTGAAATTGCATAGTTTAATAAGATCAGCTAAATTTTATCTTTACCTTCAATTGAGAACATTTTTGTTTAGTCGATTAAAATGAATTTTTCAAGCAAACAATGCAATAAATACTTAATTGAAAATACGATATGCCTATAATCAGGGTAATTGTATTGTTAATTGATAATTGCTTTATTCAACAGAATTATGTGAAAATCAGCACATGTTTGGTGTTTACTGTATTATTGGCACAGAAGCGCTCTTATATTCTAATTTCAATTAATGTATTATTTTTTGACATCAATTTCTATTGAATTATTCACTTAGAATAAGCGGGCGATAAAATAGGTATGGGTTGATATAACTAGAACGATCAAAGTCTTTTCAAATTCCATTAATCCTTAGCAACTATTCAATTAAGTTATGATTACATTATTTATAATCAAAAGAAATTCATAAAAATGAAACATTGGATCTAACATTTCGATTCTTTTCAATTGAGTTTAAATAATATAGGTCAGTAACAAAATTTGTTATCTTAGTCCTGGTAACTAGGTTTTTCACGAGCAACACAAAACTCGATAAAGAATAATTTTATTATAAATAAATTTTCTGTTGAAAATTAATTTCCAATTCAGCATGTAAAAAATTCAGATGCTTACACATACATATTCATAAATTTTAGGAATGGCCATGTCGGTGACCCTAGGGGATATAGGGGGAGAATTTTTCCATTTCCAACTATTTTGCTTTTAAATACGCTTATAAGCCTGAGTCTTGAAAATATTGTCACATAAGAACGTAGAGAAACTGATCCCTCTCAAAAACTTGCCATATTTTAGTAATGGCGGCTAAAAAATCGACCATTTTATTTTATTTTTAGAACTGAGAACTTGATGAATTTCCGGCCACAAATTTGAAATATACAACCCATAAGAAAAATCGATTAAAATCTCTACAAATTAATTATAAAAAAAATCACTCAAAGGTCGAGTTTTTCAATAAATACCTTATTTTATTATTTAAAATGATCAAATATTATAATTGATTTGGAATTTATGAATGCAAAATTTGTATAAAATTCTTTAATAGGTTTTCCAGTTTCAATAGACAAAGGTGATTTCCTAAACTTAAGATTTTTATTTTTCCAAATCGCGAATTCAAACAAATAATAAGCTCGAGAATTGACTTTCAAATAGAAAACTAGAAGAAAGAGATAAATTTAAAAATATGAAGAATATTTCAAAGACATTTTTATTTCTTTGTATTGTTTACGCCGGTTGTCCACCGATTATTGGTTATGCAATCAGTCCCTGTGATGACAACTTTAAAGTCGATTCATATGCCATAACTTTATTAGAATCAAATACTTCTGAAGGGATTATTAAAAAGTCTGTCTTTGACTTTATGTCGCATTCATTCTACTATTGGTTGGAAAATGTTCCTGATAAACGAATAGTAAGAGGTTTACCGGACGGCCTGACCGAAGTTGACGCCGCCTTCTTCATGGATACAACCGAATGTTCTAAAAGCGGTCTTCATTTGATAGCAATCGTTGGCAACACTTTCAGCACTTATTCAGTTGAAAGGGATGAGTGGAAAATCAATCAGTCTTTGAATGACAATAAACTTTTTCAAAAGATTTTGGCGCCGATTACCGATGATATGAAGATCGACGCCATCACTGATTGGAAACCCAATCGGATAATTGTTTTCAGGGAACAAACTTATCGGGTAATTGAATGGCAAAACTTTTGCGACGCTCTCAATGGGAACGGAATAAAGATTTATCGGCCCTTCGGAACAACTAAATGGTTTGCCAATGGAAGCATAGATGCGGCGCAACTGGTCGTCTCATCAGAACGAGTACGGAATCAAAATTTATATTTATTCAGTCAGAAATATTTCAGAGAATTAATTGTCAAAGATTTGAATCGAACAAATGGTCAGATCATTGGTCAGTTTAAAGCTCAAAAAGAACTGAAGAAAATATACATTTGTGCCCAAGAAGTTGTTCCCAATGAGCAAATGGAAATTCTAGTGCCTGAGCCCGCAATGACGGCAACAAAAGAATCGGTCCAATTGGCCAAACCTATTGTCGAGAAGAAGTCTATCAGTCCTCTGCCGGCAATCATTTGTGCCATAATTCTTTTGTTAGTAATATTATTCATAATTTCTATGGTTTTGCCAAAAGAAAAGTATATTTTTGGACAAAAATAAAATATTTTTTTTATGAATGTTTGCTTAACTGAATGACTGTCGCGCTCTTCCTTTTAATAATTAAAGTTCTCATTAATTGTCTGTTTTTTGAATATTTTAAATCTCTTCAAAATTGTCTTCAAGTTACAGAATTATCAGGAAATGGATGTAATTCGCAATTTTATTCCAAATATCAATGATTTCAAAGACAGACATAAAGCGTGCGAACAACTGATTCAAAAATTTGTCGAAAATTATTCTTCAATTGTTTACGAATCGGAATCTCTTTTCATTTGCAAATTCTTTATGTCAGCAATACTTGCCTTATGTGCGGACATCGGTTTCACTAATTATCAAACTTTAGACATGTTTTTGAGATTCTTCGTTGAAAAACAGTCAGGAATTTGGGATATTTGGTCAGTCTATCCGTTCGAACCGAGACAATGGGAGGCCTTTGAGAACTGCTTGGGGGTCAGACTCGAGAATCTGAGACAGAAAACTGGTTTCGATGCCATCAAATATATTATCGAAATTTCACACAAACTCGACATTGAATTCGTTGATCCAAATGACAAAAGTGAGAAAATCCGTTTCATAGACTTTCCTCGATTTGATGCAATTGACTCGAAAAGTGAGTTATGGCGTAATTTACATCACCCTATCATCGACTGCACTCTTTTGCCTGAAAGTCCTCATATTTTGCGATTATTGTTACAATTCGGAGCTAAGATTCCGGCTCCTGACTACCAAATACAGCACTTCACTAATCGAGTGCAACACTGGAAGACAACCACAAAATCTCCTGAAGTGTTTCTAAGAAAACTATTTTGGATCAAATTCTTAACAATCGATATCTCATTTCAAAGTCTATTATATAAAGAGCTTCTGATTATAGGAAACAAAATAATTGAAAAACTGAGAAATAAGTATGAAATCACTGCCAATGACTGTGTTCTTGATATTATTCCAGAGATTCCTCCACTCAAACAACTGACCAGATCTGCAATAAGAAAGAGTTTAAGAACTCGGAATGGATTGCCTCAAAGTATAGTCCTATTGGAAGTCCACCCGATTCTGAGGGATTATTTGAATCTAATTGATTTGTGAATAAATCGAATCGTGTTTTGAAACTTTTGGGCTTTAATCAAATAAATGAAATTTTCAATTAAATTAACTCATATTCTTCTCAATCCAATTGTAATATTTAGAGACTTTGGTGTAAACATCCGGAGCATTATAGGTACGACATGGCAGTGAGAAGGACACCAGTCCTATTTGATAAGCTCGACCGTCTGTGTAAGTGATTAGTGGTCCTCCAGAATCACCCATATATGCGCCCTTTTTTGTTATTATTTAAAAGATTAAAAGAAAAATCAATAATCAATTGACATACAATGCAGTGGCCATTCCTGAAAGAGCCGGCACATATCATCTGATCAGTTATTTGATAGCTTTGAAAATTATATATTTTTCGGCACTTATTCATATCGACGATAGGAATCGACAACTTTTTCAATTTGTTTGGCAAAAAGCCTCCTAAGAGCGACCTATCACTAGTCATTCCCCAACCGGCGACCATCACGTTATCCGTGACATTAAGGTCAGTATCGGTGATACAAATGCTGTTCACTTTCTCATTGAATATAATGGGACGACTCGTTTTAATCAATGCGATGTCGTTTTTACCTTCACTTTGATCCCATTCTTCGTGAACAACAATCTTAGCAATAGACATGACTTGAATGGATGACTGTACTAGGGCATTGCGCCACAAATCAGTTCCGATGACTGCTCTCAATTGCATTGGCAGTAATCTATTGACAATACTTTTAAGGAAAAGAGAACAAGCTTAAATATAAGATATAGCTTAATCGATGTCTAAATATGTCTAATATATTATGAATTACCCGTCCACGCAATGGGCTGCTGTCAGGAGCCAGTCGTGATTCAAAATAGAGGCGCCGCACAAGTGCTTAAAGTGTGGAATTGGAACGATGGCACCCAGACTGATTTTCTGTAATGACACTTGCCAAGGAAATTCCTCTATAGAAGCATCTTCTCCTCCGATTACTCGAGCATCTCTGGCAAGTTTGAACCTGCCACAATTTTCTTTATTAAAATTAATTGCATTTAAATTTGAGACATTAAACAACAGCAATAAAAACCAAAGTCTCGGCGAAAGACTTTTATCGACAAAACTACTAATAATCAGATTTTTCATCATTTTTTCAATTGAAAGTTTCAATTTCGCTTTTAATTAGTTTTTATATTTGTTGCTGACTTCCACTTTCGCTTTTTTTAGAGACAAATGTGTCACTATTTTTTCAGGTTTAGGTCTATCGGTCTGACATCCGGACCAATAACTTATATTCAAACTTGATTTTCATCTGATGATCCAATTTTTGTATTGTTTTCAGCTCTCGCTTTCATTTGAAAGCCAATCAAACAATCATTAAATGAATCAATTTTCAATAAAATAGGGATAAAATTTACAACTTTCCCACTCTTAAACTATGAATATTAATAAATGAGCCTGGATATTTATTAAAAAAAAACAGTATTTATTAATTGAATGAAATATAATTGGCATAAAAATGGTTGTGTTTGGCGACTGAAGCTCTGTTTCATAAGAATATTCTTTAATAGTATAGTATAGTACAGGAGATGCCCTTTAATATAATAATTATTATTATTATCAGATTTGATTTGATTTACATTATATTACTTTAAGAAATAAAAACAGAAATTGTCTGAACTTTAAAAAAACTTTTGAATGAATAGAAAAAGTTCTGTTTTCAGCGATTTTATTGATTGTATAACATTAGGTACTCGGGTAGGGACTCACTGTGAGACTTATGTAATGTGATGTTAGAAATGAGGAATCGTCTGATTGACAACCGATGACTGCAGTGTTGGGAAGGCATTACCAGCGCTCGAAGTATGGCATCGATTCATCCAATAGAAGACATGTCTTGCAATGCTTCGGTCGTATCTGGTCGACGGTTGTCTCTATCCCTACTGT
>JAQIWP010000862.1:0-19371 GCA_034695525.1 Euzetes globulus | reverse complement strand
TTGGGTAAATTTTAGGATTTTTTGGCAATTTCAGCCAAAAATCAGACATTTTTGCAAAGAGCGAAAAAAATCGATTTTATCTTATCTATTGATTTTATCTTTTGTCCTATCCTCGAATATTGATAGCACTAGCAAAAATCTAGGTCGTTTGATGATGGGTTAAGCCCATAATTAGATAAATAAGCTTGAGCTTAACTAGCAGTTTCAATAAGAGCAGTTTATAATGTGCAGTATTAATGCGAATTGTGAATATATTAACCTAATAGTCTTTGTCAAAAATCTTACCATAATATCAGTGCAAATCAAATTGGATATGAAAAGCATATTTGGAAGAAGGCTTTTAATAAAGTTTTGTTTAACAGTCGGATCGTTTGTCATGTATTTGAGATAAACAGCAAAAAGAAAGAGAAAAGTATAATAAATCGAAGCGAATATGAAAAGTCTTTCAAAGAGGAATCTTGCGCTTAGTTGTAATTTTGATTTGAGCTGGTCATTTTTCCAATGCTTTGAAAACCATTTAACTGACCCCACGCCATTTATCAAAAAGAATATCACAAAACAGAAGCGACCAACAACTGATAGCGTATATGATAATGGCAAGGGGATTTTGATTAATTTACGGTTTTCTTGGTCTTGCATAAAAATAAGCGCATTGTAATGAAAGAAGACAATTATTAGATGACACACGCCTCTGATTCCATCAAAAAATTTACCAGGATCTTCCAAATTTGGCTCTTTTTTAACTTTTACCTCGTTCAAATAAATGAAATTTTGGAAGTTCTTGATTAAGGAGAAACACCATAATAAATCGTTTTTCTTCTGAAGCTTCTTGGCAAAGTCCAAAATTGTTGCATAGCAAACAATTGAATACCAAAATGTAGTTAATATCAAGAATAATGATAACAACATTTCCACAAAATTAATTTTTCATTGTTCATAGACGAAGAGTTCTTTAAAAATTGAATCAAAAAATTTGTTGGCAGGAAAATTTAGTTTTAATTATGAGGCACTTATTCATTGTTGAATCATCTGCCAATCAGAGAGGATAAAACGATTTAAACTAAATAGTAGAGTTTGGATGAGGGGATACCCGGAATTAAACAATTTTAATATATTCTGAATCTATTAATCGATTAGAATCGACCAGTATAACTATTTTTTGCGAATGGTCACAATTAAACCCGATATTGGCATGGCCAAAATACTTTATAAGACAAGTTTTGAAAGATGAATTTTATACATTAGTAAGATTTGTAAAGTTTAAATTCATTAAAACTATCAATGAATGAACTGTACGATGAAATTCATTTCTCAAAAGGTATTATTTTTACTTTTCAATTAATCCTGCATATTTTATGAAGATAAATGCTTTTGTTATTTCGTATTAATCACTTTTTTGAGACATGAATTACAATAGACAAGTTCATTCATTGATAGTTTTAATGAATCTAAACTTTACATAAATCTTACTAAAGTATAAAATGCATCTTTCAAATCTTGTCTTATAAAGCATTTTGGCCATGCCAATATCGGGTTTAATTGTGACCATTCGCAAAAAATAGTTATACTGGTCGATTATAATCAATTAGTAGATTCAGAAGATATCAAAGTTGTTTAATTCCCGTTATAACCAAAAGGTAAAGCTCCTTGTTAAACAATTTTGCAATGCTTAGATTTACCATAATATTGATTAAAAGTTTAGCTTTTTTAGAACTGAAATTTTAATTTTTGCAAATTTCAAAGTAATTTTATGACATTTGACGATATTTGTTTGTGCGATGGTTTCTTCCAGCAGATTTTAGACAATTAGAATGCGCTCAATTTACAATAATTTAAAGAATATTAGAGAATGTGTGGAAAGGCTACAATAGCGAGCAAATGGATGAGCTGATAGTTAGGGCCAATGGGATGAATGATTGGCTGAGAAGCAAAGAGAGGACTGGTGAACTCCTCCTCATCTCTGTTGGATTTGCTGGTTTTGACATGTTTGGTAATGAGAAATGTAAAATAATCGCAAAATAAGTCCATTCTTCGAGTGCTGTCACAAACATAAGGTATAGTTTTATTCGAATTATTTGTCAATAAAAAGCAGAATCAGAGTATAGGTCTAAATGTGAGCCCAGATCTGAACTGAGTTGTGCACAACTATTGCCAGAAAATCATAAAAGGTTTGCATTCCTATAACTACCAGATTCTGAGACTAATTTTGAAAATAATTCTGTCCAACACTAGAACTCACTTTCACTTCAGCCTCTGGGTATACGAGATTGAGATGTCATCTCCAGAAGGATTGTCGTCCTCTGTTTCGGACCCCTTCTCTGATTATGTGTTCCCATCTGTGTCTGAAGAAAATACGTCTTTTTGTGTTCAACAAAATTACAATCAGCGAAATAATAATAAGTGTTCGTCGACTCAAAGCAATCATTTCCTGCAATCGAATCGAGAATATCATTCAGAATTGAGACATAGCTTTGAAGGTAAGAGTTTTACAATTATTCATAACTTAGGTTTAAGTCAACCACAGTTCTGAGTGCTTTCCTCATTATGAAAGTAAATCAAGGTATGAATATCTTGTCAACTATCATAGTTTTTAATTCAACCTGATGCAATTGAGTAAATGTTTCTTTTTGAAATTAGTTCCCTCTCCTCACAACATTGAAGATTCAAAGATTTATGAGACAGAGATTGAATCTGGAAATGGATCTGAAATAACCTCTGGATATTACTTCCTTCATCACAATTGTAAGTCTAATGCTTTTCACCTTGTTCATTATTAACTTATTCCAATATTCAGCAATGACTAAAGTTATCTCAATTTTCTGTCGAATAAATTTAGCAAATTTTATTTGCCCCTGAATATTGGAATAAAATTTTTAAAATATTTCTATTGGAAATCAAATGAAGGAGTAATTCTGAAAATCACTAAATGATTAATTGATTGGTTAAACTGTGGAGCGGCCCATGCGATGGATGCCAAACATTGATCCACTTTTGAAGCAAATGAAGTTTTGCCGTCAGTGACAATCTCTATCGATCATTACAGGACTTTAACATTTATCTATACTACATTTTGAATATAAATCACCAAGCTCATTTCAACAAAATCAATTATTTCTTTCCTATTTCAACTGTCAAATATTCAGAAATAAAATGAAACGCAAAGGTTTTACTCAATTCATTATTTTATACAAATTTTAATTTTCACCTTTTTATCAAGTGCCTCTTTTCAAGACTTTTTAACCTATGGCAATTTCCATACTAAAATTATATGGCATTTTGGTAATTTCAAATTACTAATTTGCCTAAACGGAAAATAGCCATCTGTACTTTTCAAAAACCTTTTAATTTAACCTTAAATCCAGGGGTAGCCAACGTCCGAGATTTAAGGGAGAGGTATAAGGGCCATTTTCTCCCTTATTCCTGCCTACATCCAGTTAAATTAAGCTTAATTTAGTTTTAATAGCCTTTAATTCAGTTTAAATACAGTTTAATCGGTAAAATTATCGAAAATGGCGGAAATTCGGAGAAAATTTGTCGCGGCGCAATACTAGGGGGTTCTTTTTGCATTTTTCCCTTACATTTTTTTTCTCAACCCCCTATGGCTACCCCTTCTTAAATCATCAAATATTTTGATATCAATTTTGAATATATTATAGTTATTCTTTAATTTAAACTTATTAATCTTGATTAATTAAAAATAAATAATTGATGTAATGTCATTTTTTTTAAATTGACCTTTAAAAAACAAAAAAGGTCTGACATTTTTAAAGGTTAAATTATTATTTTATTCAAATTTATTTTATCTACAAAAACTTTTAAAGATTTCCAAGTTCAAATAAGCAAATATAAGCAAATTTTTATAATAATTTTTTAGAAATAATTTCTTATATATATTTCCTAATATTTTGGCATGGTGATTCAAGTTCAAAATCTAGTACAGTTAAATCTTAAAGCCCTGTAATTCACCCTGCTCATAAAACTGTCTAGAGCTCATTACTTTCAGTTCAAGAATTGATTATATGAATGTACAAGGTCTTTCGTCTTTTGATTATTGCTGGAAATGTTAAACATCCTTGTTAAACTATTCTATTTAAATAAAGTTAATAATGATGTTCGTAAAAACTATAAGCTTGAAATTGAAGCGCATAATAAATTGCAAGTGAAAACTACTTAACAAATAAAGTCAACCTAAAAAATCAATAGGAGATTTTGAAACGTTCCTGAACACCTGAAAATATTTTATTTATTGACAAAGCATATAAAATATCTAAATTGGGAAAATAATTTGCCAGGGCAATGAATAAAGTCACTTTTGTAAGATTATTAGCAAATGATATTAGTAACCGTTATGGTCATAAAATTCAAATTAAATGGGGTTTATAATTCTTGGTAATTTATTTAAATTAACCAGATTTAGGAATTAAGTAATGAGAGTTTTAATAATGTTATCACAATTTAAATGAGAATGTGATGAATGGTAATGAATGCACTTTTGATACCAACTTTACTAAAGCTTCGGCTTCTGAAACACCATAGTCGAGGATCTTGGCCATTCATTGTCTAAGGCTTTGCATCATATCATTGATTATCTATTTAAGTGTTCAGTTGTTTCAAATAAGTCAAATTAGTGACCAATAAGGAGTCCATCGCAAGGGCTCTGTTCTATCAACTGAAATATGAGTGAAACCCCGCAAAACTTGCAGACAGTGGACATTGCGATCCAATCTTCAATAGTGGTTTTAATGCAATGATTGGTCCGGGGGGCTATCCATCGCACGGGCCCTACAAAGTTCAACGTCATGCAGCTAACATTCGCGAGAGGAAGCGGATGCTCAGCATAAACAGCGCTTTTGAAGAATTGAGAGTTCATGTGCCAACTTTCCCCTTCGAAAAAAGGTACTTCATTTTCAATACATATTTGATATTTGCAGTAAAGTCAAGGAATCAGGAAATGTTTAATATTGGTTCGACCTATCAGTTAAAGCAATCGCTTTATTTTATCTTTAAAGCCAATCATTTAAATGAAAATTGTTTCAGATTATCAAAAATCGATACCTTAAGACTCGCCATCGCTTACATCGCTCTACTAAAAGAAATATTAGCGTCAGATTACGATCCGCTCACTTATATTGAGAAATGTCTCAAAGGAGAAATCAAAGGAGAGCACACACATGAGTGGAACACAAGCGGTCTGTTCCCAGTTTCCAAAAGCTTTAATTTAAATATTCTTGTCCACAGATCTAACGGCACGGCTTTCATGGATTAATTGGGAAAATTTGGGTGTCAGCCCCGGAAGACGTAATATAGGTTCACTTTCTCCATTTACCAGAGGCACAGGCATTCCACACAATGATATGGCAGGTGCCTCACATTATCATCTCAATGAACGCAATCTAAGGAATTAGAGTATGCTTTCAGATTGTGTGAACACTACTCTAATAGTCAAAAACTGGTCGACTTTATTAATTAAGTTCACAAATTTCAATAACTTATGTCAGATAAAGCGTGCAATCACTGACCGGTCCTTTCGGTGACTACAATAACATTTATAAACTACTTTTCGTTCGCAGAAATTTTAATTAAAAATAAATGTTTGAACCAATTTGAAGATCTGATCCAATGATTGTAATGTTTGATCCAATTTGAATGACATTAATATTGAAAACAACTTATTTATATTCTGTACTTATTGTGAGTGGAATCTAACGGAAAGTGATTTGCGATGAATGCAATCAATGCTAGCGATTAGTGGTTCCATTGAAACGAATAATCCCGCAGAGAGTAAACTAATACTCTCTACCTCTGCTTTGATCACAAGTGTACTGATAGCATAGGATGGACCGACCCGTGCTTCAGGGACTCTGTCCCTAACAAAGACACGTGTCTTTAAATCTGTTTTTCAGATGCAGCTCATCCTTATAGCCATACGTAACGTCTCATTGAATAGCAAGTGTTCGGAAGCAGAGCCTATAGTCTGTTATGAAAGCACATCCTATAGAAAGAGTGAAGGCAATAGAGCGGAGAACAGCACAAGACAGCACAATCTGAATACACGTGAATGTTCAAAGGGAATCCTCGACGCGTGCCATTAAAACATTTGTGTGAATGTGAGACACTGTAGTAGTGGTTGTGTCACACCATCAATGAAACAAATCATTAGCTCCGACACAATGGTTACGCTTTACACAATTATATGCGCCCCGGGATTTCAATGTAAAGCCAGCGCCTATTGAGGAAAGCGAACCCACTCTCTGTCCAATGTTTTGCGCTTATTTTGTGGCCTTTAATGGAAAGCTTTGACTATTTCTTAGCGCTTAAACTCTAATAAACAGTGAAATAACTGTTAGTTCTTAATAGAAATGATCTCTCAGTCTATTAATAGCCGAAAATAGACTATTTATAGAAAGACATAATCATTTAGTTGGGAGCGGATAAGCATTGACTGCAAAATTACTTTTTTGTTGCATAATTTGTGATTCGTACTAAGAGTTCTAATAAGAAAATCAAACATAAATCTCAGATATAAATCAATTTTCTGTTCAATTAATTTGAAATCCATTTGAATAAAAATGAGTGAATCGGAAGATAATAAAATTAATCGATTGCCCGGACTTTACGGCAACACAGACTTGAATTCTCGGGTAACTATGTTTCAGGAGAAGGCTGAACAACATTATCAGAAACAGAAGACCAATCCCTTCTCCGGCTCTTTCGATGCCGTGGCCGCAGCCAAACAAAAGCTTAGTAAAGAAGACCCCAAGTAAGTATTGAACCTTGAACAAATTAAAGAGTACAGACAATTGTATAATACGATCTACGAAACAAAACACTAAAGTTTCACCCCTACTAATCTATCAATAAAATGAGTATCATTAAGACGTGTTAGCCCTTTACTCCTTCATTAATCGAAAAAAGTTCATTTTAATCCTCCCAAAGAGTTTTTCAATTTCACGTAATAAAGTAGACGCCATTTTGTACCGAAAATAATTAGGTGAGAATTATATTTAAACTGATATAATTAGTTTAATGTTAATTAAACTATATTTAGGACAATTTAATATAAAACATCACCATTTGAACTAGTAAAGAATCTTAGTAAAGATCAATCTATTGCTAAAAGTTGTGTAGTATTGTAATATTCACTGAATACTTATATTTTCTGAAAAATATCTTCCTAGATGCACTAGGTCCGTAGTAAGCTATCCCTGGTCATAAGGGTTCTTAGATTTTTTAATATTCTTTGTACACTAGCTATAGTAAACTGGAAGGGGACAGAATATTACTGTAGAGGAGGTCTAGGAATATGTGGCTGACTCTACATTTCTCGGTCTACTTATTGAAACAGACATATAAACAATATTCTGCAAACTTATTGTTTAACATTAATATTAATTAAATATCAAGTTATGGCCGACCAGTTGAGGGCAGCAAAACGGAACGACGGGCCTCACAGGCGGCACAACTGCTGTTCAACGAAATAAAGCTTTTGGTGGAAATTATCAAAAAACACGGAACCAAAGGAGAAGATGACAAACACTGCATTACATTCAAGGAGTTGTTCGAACTCTATAAAGTCATTTCCAATAAAGTGGTCGGTCTTCTGATTAGAGCTCGAAAACACGGTTTGGTTGCCTTTGAAGGCGAAATGCTGTACCAAAAGAGAGATGACAACACTGTCATCACTCTTCTTCGTGAAATTGAAGACAAAGACTCCGAAGAGTTCGGAAAAATTAAAGAATAAAAACGTTTTCACTAACTATTCGATTGAATTTATTATTATTAATAATAATAACAATAATAATAATATATTAATATTTATGTCATTTTTGCTTAATTTGTTACCAATTATTTGATTTTTTGAACGAAATACAAAAAAATGTAATTTAATATAAAGAAAATAAAGAAAATGCAGTGAATTTGAGATATAAATTAATTTTAAAAATGATTGGATAGTCTATGAAATAATAGTGAAATAAGTGAGGAATTCTGGAAAAATGGAAATCAAACCAAATCTGGAAAGAGTTCAGAAAATGTTTGCTCTAAACAGACATTTGAAGAATCAGTCAAATGATCGCTCAATGAAAGGGAAGGCGACGGAACTGACTCATAGCCCGAATCACTATTACATGAAACAGGACTGAGAGGATAATTATTATTATTGTAGTTATTATTGGTGTCAACAAAACCAATCGAACCTTCTGTCAGTTGCGTACACTTGAGGTATGAGCGGTCGTCCAAAGACATCAAGTCTTTAATTGATCCCAAATGTGGTGTCGGATCGGAAAATGAAATTTGTTGACATTCGAAAGAATCGATTGCCGACAATTGAGAGCCACCTCTGGCTTCCTCTTCTGAATCGAGCAGTTCTTCTGAATAGATGTTAAGAACGTCAAGTAAAGCATCAGATTCCTTATTAACAGCCAAAAGACGAATGGCGTCATCGATGACAGTGGAGGCAACGTCTGACTGAATGCAAGTGATGTCTGTTCCTTCTGCTGAGGATCACTAATGAGTGCTGCGGACTCAAAGGCTTCACTCCAATCAGTAGAGCAGTTGTTCTCCACTTTTACCGATGGTTTTGTATCTAAAAGACTAAGTCGTTGTTTAAGTTCTTTGTTTTGTTGTTCGAGTAATGCATTCTTCTGTTTTAGGGCTTCGTTTTGTTTGAGTAAAACATTTCTCTGTTTGTATGCAAACAAATGAATTGATTTTCGATCGATTTTCAATAAATGAGTTTAAACCTGTTTTGCAAGAAGAGTGACCTCCCGTTCCAAGTCTTGCATTTTCACTTTTTTCCTGTCCCGAGCGCTTTGGGCCGCCATTCGGTTCTTCAGTTTTCTGATAATCAGATAAAATTATTAATGAAACAGCTATTGGACTCTTGAGTTGAGATGTGAGGACCAATCAGACTATAGGAAGTCCTGTTCTAATGCACTCCTAAGCCATCCATATGTTGGTCACAAAACAAATGGACAATCAGTTAAAAGTTAATACCTTCGCATCATTTTCTCTTCTTGTGACAAATGGTCGAGTCTTTGACGCTTTCTTTTAGGTTTCATCATTGAAAGCGTCGAATCAGAGTTGGAGTCCGTCTCTGACATTATCATCGATGTGTCCATCATTTCCATTGTCGTCGATATTGTGACAAATGCGATCCAATTTAACTCTAATCGCGCAAATGACCACCGATTGTGTCAATTGAGTGCAAACAGCGATAAATTGGGTTACGATTAGAGACAATACTGGAGTATTGTTGGCGTCAAATGTCAATCGACTGAAGAGTGACTGATGTGGCGATCGTTACGTCATTTCGAGAACATTCACTTTTTAATGCGTTTTCTGTTTCACTCATTCATTCAGTACGTATTCACTTTCTATTGATTTTGGGCTCGTTTTCACAAAAACCTAACCTCTATTACTTACTGAGTGGACATTCCCTGAGAACGTTGTTTGTGAACATTATTTTGACATAAATTTCAATTTTAAACCAAAACAAAAATATTTAATTGAATCAAAAGAATAGGATTTAAGAGAAATGCTTCCAAATCAGACACAATTCAATGCCTATCAGGCGATGATGATGTCTTCGTCGGGCCAGACATCGACCCCTCCTTTGCCGGCATTGCCTTCAATGCCATTCAGTGCTCCATTACTTCCTTTTCCTTTTGTGCCGCCGATTACGGCCAATATTCCAATGCCTCCGACTATTGCCAGCACTGCCTCCAATTGGGCCGAATATAAGTCAGAAGACGGGCGGACCTATTACTACAACAGTGCCACCAAACAGTCCTCTTGGGATAAACCAGAAGAATTGAAGACGGAAACAGAAAAGCTGCTTGCTAACTGTCCTTGGAAGGAATACACCACTGAAGACGGGAGAGTTTATTATCACAATGTGGTAACAAAGCAGTCGATGTGGACGATACCCAAAGAGTTGGATGAGCTGAAAGCCAAAATGGCCAGCGAAGAGGCTAAAGTGTCGACAACCGGCTTAACCGTTTCCAATGGAGTGCAAAACACGGCTCAAAGCCAACATAGCGGAGCACAGCCTCAACCACCCTCTCAGTCTAATTCTCAGTCTATGACACCCATTACTATTCCTTCGACTCCACCACAAGAATTTACACAAAAAGCAGAGCCGTCTCAAGAAGTGATTGCAGAGGGAACTCCTGATTCGCAGACCAGTAGTGAAGGGAAAGTAGACAGCAGTCCTAACGACTTACCCCTACCAACTAGTAGTGCTCCCATTGAAACCAGAGAATTGTCTGAAATATTTAAAGACCTGTTAAGAGAGAAGAACGTGTCGTCGACTGCCAGTTGGGAACACGCTCTCAAACTCATTGGTAATGACCACAGATTCGATCGGTTCCGCAGTCATCCCGAAAGAAAGCAGTTCTTCAATGCCTATAAAGTTCAAAAAGCAAAGGAGGAAAAGGAAGAGCAAAGAGTGAGAGCGAAAAGAGCTAAAGACAATCTCGAAAAGTTTCTTCACTCAACCGATAAAATTAATTCGACCACAAAATACAGACAGGCATTGGAACTACTCAGGGATGTTGACTTTTGGAAAGGAGTTCCTGACATTGACCGCAGAGAGATTTTTGACGACGCCATTGTCTTTTTGGGCAAAAAGGAGAAGACAGAAGCAAAACAACTCCGCAAACGAAATATGCGAGTCTTGAGCGACATTTTGGACTCAATGACTCAAATAACTTTCCGCACGACATGGCAAGAGGCTCAGCAACTTCTCCTTGATAACCCTGTCTTTGCAGAAGACGCTGACCTCCTGGGAATGGATAAAGAGGACGCTCTCATTGTCTTTGAAGAACACATTCGACAATTGGAAACCGAAGAAGAAGAAGAAAAGAAACGCGAAAAGAAGAGACAGGTTCGACAGCAAAGGAAGAATAGGGAGGCCTTCGTTGCCTTTTTAGACGAATTGCACGCCAGCGGAAAGTTGACCTCAATGTCGAAATGGGTTAATCTCTACCACGAGATCAGTGCTGACCCTCGTTTTACAGCAATGCTGTCCCAACCTTTTGCCGGTTCGACTCCTCTCGACTTATTCAAGTTCTACGTCGAAGACCTCAAAGCGCGATATGAAGACGAAAAACAGTTAATCAAAGATATTCTACGAAGTCGTAACTTTGAAGTGAACATCGCTACCACTTATGTTGACTTCGCCACTGTTCTCAGTGAAGACACTCGAAGTGCGACTCTCGACGGCGGAAACGTTAAAATTATTTATGAAAAACTTATCGATAAAGAGAAGGAAAAGGAAAGGGAAAGAATCAAAGAAGAGACTAAAATCAAGCGTAAGCTCGAGACCGCATTCTTAGCACTTCTGGCAAAACTGGATCCTCCTATCGACGAAAACGCCGACTGGGAGTCCGTCAGAAAGTCGATCTCAAATGAAGAAGCGTTCGCTGCCATCACTTCAGAGGCGGATAGAATTACATTATTCAAGAGTTGCATTCGAACAATGGAAGAGAGCTGTTCCCACCACCACTCAAAATCAAAAAAGAGTTTCTATTCTTCAAAAAAGAGCGACAAATCCAAGAAAATTAAAAAGAGATCACACTCTTCGTCGTCGTCTTCTTCATCGAGTAGTGATAATGAGCACCGACATAGAAGTCAATCTCATACTCGAACCAAAAAAGATAGTCGTTCTCATTCGAAGAGCGATAAATCTGCTGATTCTCATAGCTCTTCGAGTGGTGCAGATGATGACTACAAGAAAAATGAATCCATTTCCCCTCAAAAGCCGTCTTCGGTTGGATTTCTATTTGCATTTAAATAAGGTTTTGGTTTTCATATATTTATTTACTTATTTAGGAATCAGAAGATGAAAGAACTCGATTAGAAACGGCCGCAAAGAATAAGAGCAGTGCAGCGCCTCAGAAGACTGGCACTACTACTGAGTCTTTTGATGATTTGGAAGAATTGGAAAAACAGAGACGAATATTATTACAACAATTGGCTGCTCATCAACAGAACCAATGAGACGAACAGCACATCAATTCATTATATATTTGGCTTTAATTGGCTTTCAATTAAATATTTCATAATTTTTTGAATAAAAAAATAATTACAATTAAACTATATTTACATAAATTTAAAAAAATGTAAATACTTATCAACTGCTTAACGCTTTTAGAATATCCTGAAGACTAGCATAGGTTCCGGTGAAAAATCCTATTATTCCTAACAAAAATATGGCCGTATTTTTGGAGAATAGCCACCACCACCCCATACATGTCCCTGAAATACATTTGGTATTTAAAAATTAGTTTAAAAATATTTTAAAATTAAACAAAAACCTGAGTTGTGCTCCCATTTGGTGGCGATTTCTATGATGGGCGGGAATATTAATGCCAAACAACTACTGGAAAGAGCGCCCACAAGTGAGATGAAGAGATCTAATCTTGGAATAGCGGCGGCCAATGCAACTGAAATCAAAGTTCAATTAATATAATGGTATAGAGTTTTGGTTAGAAGTGACTGACAGGTGGCGGTAACCAAAGCCCCGCGTAGTACCAGTTCTATTATTTTAGTTCTTCTGGTATCCAGTTTAAGCCGGAACCGATAGACAACAAACGGCCAAATTATGTTGAATGGAACGTAGAACTGAATGGCGTAGGACAGGAATATGGCCACTGCGAACATTAGCCGACATGTCTCGTACAGGGGTTGGGGCGGTAAGTTCAGGGTAATAGAACCAAGAACCCCATCTCCAAACTTGAGATAACCAAAAAATCCAACGGCAGTGTAAAGACAGGCAACGACTGTCATACCTGTGTTGAGAACACCCACTGAACCACCAAACGCTTGGGGTTCTCTCATTTCCTTTTGGAGCGGTAGTACTAAACCAATTCCTTCGAATGCATAGATAGCAGTTCCCATATATAACGGGAATTTAGACAATTCAACAAAAGCTGGTCGTTCCCAAATATGCGGCAGGTCTTGAATCAAGTTGTAAAACACTATAAACAAACCGGTCGTCTGCAAGAGGTTGGCGACGGCCGACGCTATCGACAGAGTTTTTAAACTTTTGATAAAATTCAATAAAATGACGAAAGGAAGCAATAATAACATATATATGTGAACATCAAAATCAATCTTTTGATGAGATAATCCAAGAATCACCTGAAGATACAAAACAGTCAATTGATGTCATTATAGAGACAAACATTTCATTACTTGTCGTAAGTTTTCGGCGACGAAAAGTGAATAAACACAACAAAAGCCGAATTGTGTTATCAACAGAAATGTGGAAACGGCGACACCGGCTGTTTTGGCAAACTTTCTCAACTTTTTTGGTCCCACAGAAAACGCTTTGTTTGCAACCTTTGATTCATTAAAAAGATGTCAATTATTGATAAAGAAATTCTATTCAAACCTCTTCGTAGTCTAATGTCTTGAATCCAAGTCTTTGGCAAAGATTTTGATTGCAATCAATGAGAATATGCATACAATGGATGCAAATAACGCCCATAATTGGAAGGGCCAGAGTTCCCATCAAAAGGCCTGCATTTGCGAACGCACCTCAATTCGTAATACACTTTATTAAATCAAATGTGAGTTAAACGACCAAGACTAACTTACTGGGCATGGCTAATATGCCGGTGCCAATGTTGCCTTTGAGCAAATGCATCATCGTTTGCATATTGGATGTGGAAGTGTTTGACTCCAGTTTTCTCTGTAAAATTCAATTTGTCAATGAGTCGAATGCAATGAATGTGTGGTTAAATAAGTGGCCAAATATCGAATTTAAACGGTTGTCAAGACCTGGGATTTTGCGAATTCAAATAAATCAGATTCGTTGCCGTCATCTTCGTTGTCTCCTTCCTCTCCTGAGGAAGAGTAAGGACATACATTCTCCAATCGATTGATATTAGGAGCAATTAATGGTTGTTTTTCTTCATCTTTCTTGGTCAAAGTAATCTTATCGGAGTCTATTTGTGTGGAGACATTCGACTCAGACATCACAACCCTATTAGAAATGTTAGTCTAACTCAGAGTGAAACGCCTCGGAGGCAAAAATCATTACTTTACTCACTTTTATTATGTGTGCAAATCCACTACAAATATGAGGATTGGGTGGAAATGACTTAATTTGATACTCGAACAGACAGATAAAATAGCATGTTCAGATTATTTAACGAGACCGTAACCAATTGAAATGGGAGTTAACGCACAACAGATATCAACGAATAAAATGTTGGAAACTAATACTCATTAAGTGTCAGACATTCTGAAAAACAATTTAAACGTAATTTAAAGGTCAGTTTACTAACGTACTGGTACATATACACTGTGACGTATCTTGGTTTTTTTCCTAACGCTGTTAACACTGTGTAAACTATAGATAACAACATCAGTTTGTTTATGTAATAAAAGCGAAAATAACATTCAGTGTCAATGAGAGCCAAGTGTATAACCACCGGTTATGTCAACTCTTCTCATTACCCTTTAACTATTTTTTCAATAAACATAAAGGATAGCCTGGTCATATTAATGTCACAACAATTGAGAGCTTAATTAAAGCCCTTAATTTAAAGGTAATTTAAAGACTTAAAACTGTAGAAATCATGAATCAGATGTTTACTCTAAATATGGACGTAATTTTGTAACATATTTGTAACTTTCAATATATGGCTGAGGGAATCATTAGACCACTAATTTAAAGGGACAATAATTGCCATTATTTATGTTGAGCTGTGTGTCAGTCAATTGATTTTCATTGACTGACACACAAGACATACATCAATAATGACAACCATTTGTCCCCTAAAAATGTTTAATGATTCCCTCGATTGTAAATGCGAGACAATTATTGTGACATCATTATGACCTACTAATACATATGTTTATCTTGACAAATATTTTTAAGTATAATATAGCAAGATAGATTTACAACTTATAAATTACAAGTTGAGTTAACATGACATAAATGAGAAGTTTATTTATAAACAGGCTGTTTGAAAATGAGGGGCAGAGTCTACGCAGTACTAAAAAAAGTCAAATAACGTTTTCATTGATTAGAGAAACCCAATGAATAGTTATTGTATTTCGTAGTTCAACTGGTTTTACACATTTTTATTTTCATGACGTGGGACCGATTTTCCCAATTATTTGACTTGGTGTTCATTTTAACTGAGTAAACATTAGAAAGCAGTGGTAATTATTTTCATTTTCTGGTATCTATATCAATACTAATAACGTGATTACGAAACAAATATCGAAATAATTATGTATTGATAATTAGCCAAACTTAGAAAAGTACCCGTACCTAACATTTTTGCGACGATAACTAATCTTGGACTACAGTCTACAGTCTTAACTTCAATGATGTATTTGTGGGGGATACATTCCATTATGTACTAAATAAATAGGTCATTTGTATCACTAGAATAGTCTAAGTGTCCAGGTAATAAAAGTTTTTAAACCAATTATGATCCAGAACTGTTTAAATATTTAGCCGTTCGCTAAAGTTGACCGATCAGAATGACAACAATTTGGGAATTCAGTGTTTTTTGTTATCTTTAATTTCAATTATAATTTTAGTTTCATTTCATTTCCTTCGCTTTTGGGTTATTTCGTAATTATCTGAAGAGTGAATGAACTTATTTTCCTAAAAGATAAACATTTCAGTCAATACAATCTTTAATAGATTTATAGACATTAAATCAATATATCAATAGATTCTTTCATGTGATTCAATCAATTTTGATTTTTTTTGATGACTTTAATAACTGTAATGACTGTAAATGCAATAATTTGTTGGACCAATGAATCACATTATTTATCTATTGATAACTGTTTTCATTAACCACTGATTAAAATGATATCTGATTTACATTAATCTATTGCTTAACAACTCATTACTTAAGCGCTTCATTCGATTTTTTATATATATATTTTTTTTAATAAAAATGCTGAAACTTTTAAATAAAGAGTTTCGAAATTTTGACCGATCATTAATTTTGAGACAAGGAAAGATTTATTCTATTCAACAGATATCATAGATAAGGAAAGTGCACTTAAAATGCCTGATCAAATTGGGAAAATATAGCGGGAAACATTTTAAATTTTGTTAGAATCAGTCCATGAATGTTCAAAATTAGTTTGTTTCAGTTTGAGTGTGGATTGCAAGTATTCTTGCTACATTTTTCAAATAGTTTCAACTTTATATATCATGCTCTCAAAGTTTCCTGTTCATTTTCATCTTTATTGAATGGATAATAATAATAAGAACTCTAATTACTTTTTATTAAAAGTCTGGTAGTTATCGGAGCACTCCTTTCAATTCTGTTGAGAAAATGCCTGGAATTTTAAGTAAGATATTGATGCCTGACTGGAGTGTTCCTTACAACTGCTATGAAGTGGGTCAGTTCCTCTATTTTTCATCAAATTTTCAAATAATATTAACCATTAAATTGTTCTAGGACATACGTGGACGCCGTAAGTTATCAGATTTTGTTGTCTGTTTAATCTGATAATAAAATGTTCGTTTCAAAGTTCCTGCTCTGAGGCCGCGCTGGAAATGGGACTCATTGTTTTGAAAGAATCTATCAAATTATATACTCCTTTATATTTGGTTTGTTTAATATACATTTTACAAAATCTTCGAAATGCTCAAATTGACCCCTCTCTGACCCCTATCTGACCCCTCTCTGACCCAGACTGATTATTTCTTCGCATCACTTTGGTTCTATTCCTCGTTATTTCCTAAACGATTCCTTATTTCTTCAAAACAAAAAAATGTTTATCTTTATAAAAACCTGGACTTATAGGAAGAACTATTTGTGTTGGTTTAAGAGAAACCTTTTAAATCAGTGACTGTCACTCCTCAACTCCAAGAGGGGTTCGATACTCTTCCACTAAATTATCCCAAACGAGCGAACAAGTTTTGGTAAAACGACAAAACTATATACTACATACTTCGTAAATGTAGTGAAAAATGTCTAAATAATTAAATACTATAATATTTGAGTTGTCTCTGACCCCTTCCTATTGCCTATATTCCAAAAAGCATTTTGTTAGTTTTTTAAAGGAATTTGTCAAAGAAACTTAACTAATACCTAAGTGAAGGTCAATTAACTAGTCTATTCTTAAAATAAGTGGTCAGTAAGATCCTGGTATTTTGAGCCTCAATATTCTGATAAACTTAGCAATTTTGTAACTCATTATTTTTTAGTTATCTCAAGGTTTGCAAAAGAAGTATGACTTGAATGGTGTGAAACAGACGGTGCAGAGTATCGTTCGTTCGTCACTTTTCCTCAGTTTTAATGGCTTTGCAGTAATTCTGTTGTTTTGTCTGACGAGACGATTGACCGGAAAGTTTTACTACAGTTTGTGTGCATATACTCCGGCATTCTTAGGCAGTTTGTTGGCCATTATGATTGAACGGCCCTCTCGTCGACCGGCTCTTGCCGTTTATGTGGCAAACATTGCTTCCGAAACCATTTTCAGAATATTCACAGCGAGGGGTTATTTTAAGCCAATCAAAAGCGGAGAAATATTGCTCTTCACTATCACAATGTCTACACTTCTATATCTCATCAAAAAGAACGACTTTGGTACCGATCCCGTGAGTCTGGCCCTCAAGTTTATTATTGGCAGAGAAGAGGCCAAAAAACGGTCACAAAAACTTAATCCAAAAATTGTATGCAAACCGCAAAACTTATCGCTCACTTCAGACCAACAAATATCTACTAAACCGATAAATATTTTATTTAAGTTAATTGAAAAAATTAATTCAATTTTTCCTAAACACGAGTCATGTCCTCACCGGGAAAAGTCCTGTTTGACTTACATATCACTAGCATTTGTTCGATCATTTTGTTTGGGTTGGTTTGGAAAGTCTGGTCTCCAAACCTTATCAAAAGCAAAACTAGTGCTTTTGAGGCCGAATCTAATCAGAGCTAACTTTTCGGACCCGAATAATATCAAATTCGGGCTCTTTTTGGCCGCTTTTACAGCTGTTTATAAAGGAGTTAATTGTGGTCTTCGATGGGCTTCCAATCAGTCCCACGATTGGCACGCATTCATCGCTGCCATCTTCGCCGGTCCCACAATGTTCTTATCGCCCAATACTCCAATCACTCTCTATTTGATGTGGAAATGCATTGAGGTTTGAGTCTATTTTAGATTTGACTCCATTTTTAAGTTTAACACCAATTTGTTTAGTCTTTATATTGTATTGGAGTGAAGAAGGGGTACATCCCATTTGTCAGTCACACCATCCATTTAGTGTACGCTCTTTCGACTGCACAGCTATTTTATGCCGTAATTATCAATACTTTTATAACTGAACTGGTTAATTGCTCAATGATTTGAATATTAGGCTGTGTTAGAGCCCAAACATATGAAGCCGTCTTACATGAAATTCTTAGACCGTATGACAGCTCATCGTTTGCATCTTCTCAATCGTATGGTTCTGGATGTGTTCGGAACCGATGCCTCCGCTGGTTATGAATCCTATTTTCCTGACTTTGATATCAATTTTACGACTCAAAGGTTTCAAGAATCTGTTCTCTTATGGCTATTATAACGATCTGTGATAAGACATTCGATAAATATTTATATAAAGCCTATAAATACTTATAAAACTAAGCCTTAAGTTTAGACGACATTCTATTTGTTAGTATTTTTTAGATTCCATATAAAATATGCCTCAATTTATATGACGAATATAATTATTATTTTGATATACATTTACATTTTCTATAAACATTTGTCGATATATTTTTGTCCAAACATTTTTCCTTTACATGAATTAGAGTTTGCCTCAGAGTTGACAGAATTATAGACTATTTTAAGTGCTATTCTATAAATCAAATACTTTTTTATAATTCATTTTATTTCAAATAAATGCTTAATAAATATAAAATGTTGTTTTACTAACTTTCCATTGTTTACTACAACTCCTTCTTTAATCTGATATTAAAAATGTATTTTTACTACAATTAAAAGTTTATTATTAATCAAAGTTTTATTTAAAACCATAGATGGCCAATCAACATTTTTCAGGGGGACGTATGCGGGGCATTTTGTCAAAAGTGCTGGTGGGGAGTATGGGGAGGGTAAAATAACGGACGGAAATAGGGCCGAAAACGGCTATTTTTTTTTAATTCGGCCAATTTCCCATGTTTTTAAGCCTAAATTAGCCTTATTAATAATATAAGAAACATAAGATACAGTCCAAAATCATATATAATTTCATTAAAATGTATCATCTCGAAAAAAATTTAGGACCACCTAGCGGTCTAACATGAATAGTAATATAATTTTGAAATGTGATTTATTATATACAAGGTATTTTATAAATAAAATATAAAAAAATCAAGAGGCCTTTATAGAAGGGTCAAC
>JAQIWP010000861.1:0-19374 GCA_034695525.1 Euzetes globulus | reverse complement strand
CTCTCTCTCTGACTTTCTCCCTCTCCCCCTCTCTCTCCCTTTCCCTCTCCCCCTCTCTCTCTCCCTCTCTCTCCCTCTCTCTCTCTCACTCCCTCCCTCTCCCCCTCTCGCTCCCTCCCTCTCTCTCCCTCCCTCTCTCTCTCCTTCTCCCCCTCTCGCTCCCTCTCTCTCTCTCTCTCGCTCCCTCCCTCTTCCATCGCTCACTCCGTCCTTTACTCGGTCCCCAGGAAATAGAGAAATTCAGTGAAAATGCAATTTTACATTTGAGATTATTTTGCGATAAAACAATTCCTACAATAATGCAAACGAGAATTCAATACTGAGTTTAGTTTGTCTTTAACTCTAAGCTATGTTTTCAGTGAAAAATCGAAAACAAATTTCGGCGAATATTCAAAGATTTTGTTTTGAAATGAATTGAGTAAACGAATGAGCGAATTCTTACTTGAACTTGCAATAATTTAAAACTGTCTGAGAGTTCTTTACCATACATTTAAGCCCAAATTTCTTTCATTTGTTTTTTCGGTCAATTTAACCACAGTTTCAGCTCTTGAGTTGATTTCATTGGTTTATCTTCGAATGTGAGACCTCTTATTTTCAGAAACTCCTTAATAGAAATTAAATGGACAGAAAAAATAGAATTTTTTATGGAATCAATTTCAGGCATAAAACAACCCATTTATGTATTACCAAACGACCTGCTCTTACATTTGCCTCAGTTATGGCTCAGCATTTGTTTGATAAGCTTTTTGCAAATGCGAGGGATTATCGAATCGGTTATAGCTTATGGCAGAAGACTCTCAGAGCAGTTCATTTTGGGTAATGTTCTTCGTATGGAAAGAATAGAATATCGAAAAACTATTGGATAATCAAATGACTGTCACATAACTGCACTTCAGATCAAAATGGATTAAATAGAGATTTGGTCTCTAAATGAATGAAAACATTTAAGTCATGTCTTTAATTCTGTGTATTTATTTGATGAGACAAACATTTAGTTCAAGTGCTCTTCTATTAGGCTTTAATTGCATATATGCTGTAAATACAAACACAACTATTAGACAATAACTGTGGAAACAGAATCAAGTGATTCGTCGGTAGATTTAATGCAATACTAATGGGAAAACATAGAGACAAACCCAGTGCTAAACATTTACACAACAAAAGAAATTAAAAACAGTGCCATAAACTTAAACTCAAATCGTTATCAACTGACAACTAAAAGCCAACAAATTAATGGCATTTCCAATGAAAACTTCTGCTAAGACTAGGAATCGTAAAGTCATATCAGATGAGTCAACAGTTTCATTGTCTATGACTTCCCTAAAAATATTCTGAAGTAACGAAATCTTAGGACATTAATGAGTCCAATAGTCTATCTAAGAAGCAGTGCTAAGGAAGTGGACACACATTTCCTTACAGGAAATTTCTGTTGAGAGCCAGCATTCAAGTCGTTTGAGATGTCAGACCTGACAGAGAATCGAAAGCATATATTGTTTATACGATGACAGAAGACATACCACATGCTGTTCTTCACAGTCAAAAAAAGTCAACAGAATCTCATCTGAATTTACGAATATATAAGTAATTCTGATCGCTTGGAGCCACTATTTCTTTCCCAAAAACTATTGATTTTTACATTTCTTCTTCCAAAATGATTATTTGACAACAATTTTTTATTCCAGGTTCACACCTAACTGACATTTTTTAGCATTTTCTTAAAACACTTATAATTTTTAAATTTGATATTTGAATAATTACTTGTTTTACCAATGAAAGTAACAAATTCATTAATCAGACCCATCTCGGAATTGGGGATTGTAAAAACTTTTTTTAACTTTAACTCATTAAACCTGATTATATATATCAGAAATATGAGATGGGCCCAATTGAAATGAAAATAGAACTGGTTTATAATGGGTTTCTGATCATCACTTACAACTATATAAATTTAAGATCGATTATTCCATCAATAATATTACAGATTTATATTAAGATTAAAATTTTTTAATTGTGAAACGAGTGAAAAAGTAACCTGCTAGCTTTTTTACTGCTAAATTTTTTAACATAATTCAAAAATATAGATTATCATTGGAAAAAAAATAATTATAACTTCAAGATCAATTTTGATAAGTAATTTAAACTGAAGTTTTAGAAATAGATTGTCAAAAATTGATTTTGTAATGTAATTTAAATTATCTTAGCCCTGACCTCCATTCAAACCAAATTAGATTCGATTGAATGGTTTTAAATTCAAATTTAATGAATCTTCAATGTCTTCAAAGAATTGAGAAATTCAATAAATAAATTAAAAGCACATATTATTAGCAAAAATAATATAAAATTATCGTTAATTATTTGTTTCAGTCTATTAATAATTCGTCGATTTTGTCCTTCCATTGAATTAAAAAGAATGAGAATAATGTGAAACGAAAACCTGTTATTTTCAGACAAGGATTCAATTACTAGTTCCACGATTATAGTCCATAACATTTATGATGAAAAATCCTATTTATTTACACCCACTCAGTCCAAACTCATCCTTGTCTTAATTTGAATATTGTTGATTCAAGTTAATATTTGTTGGTTTGCATTCCCGGCGACTACTTATTTCAAATATTTATTGAAATTCATACTTTGTTTGGCGTCAAAAATACTCAAATAAAGTAATTGTTTTGCAAAATCATAAGCCGTTTAACCCAAATCCTAATTGAATTCCTTTTTAGTTAATAATATTCACCCAAAATAACAAATGATTTGCAAAAAACAACAAAACTTATGTTAGACTTAAAAGGAGTTTCAAATATATTTTTGTTTGCTTTAAACAAACCTCAAATTTTTATTATTTTACACTTACTTTAAATTATTAAAATTATATTCAATTTCCTTCAGCTTTTAATCAACAAATTATACTATTTTTTGTTGGGCTATAAAACCAAAAAGTAATTTTCACAAACTCTCGATAAAAATAATTTGATATTAAATAATACTGGATTTGATATAACGGATCGAAACCCATTTTCCACTTGGCTCTAAAGTGCTTTTACTAAATCACGAATTGATGAACACCTGTCTCAATTCAAGTTTAAATGCATTCAAAATAATCTCATTATATAACAGTCTTATAAATATAAAAACAAAAGAGAAAAATATATTTGAATAAGAAATTTAGCACATTATTGACTGAATAGATAGAGTAAGTCAAGATAATTTTGAATTGAAATTGATCGTGAACAGGATACGTTTTTAGATATCAAATAATTTATTAGAACAAAAATAAGTTCGCTGATACCTTAATCAGGCAATTAATATGCTCTTGTAAATATTATAAAAAGAAGAGCTGCATATATCTGATAAATATCAGCAATTAATCAAAGATTAGACGTGAAGCGAATGAAAACGTTATTCAACAAAAAAGCTTGTTACATTATCTTTGATTAGTTGGAATATCAGTTTGAAAATAGTTCATCTCTTTGTAAGTCAGCTTATAATGTGATCTTCTGAGCGTAAAAACAATATTCCGGACAAAATTTTCTTCGATAGCAATCATATCCGGCAAAGAGTAGAGAAAATAATTAAAACTATAATTAATTGATAGGCAAAACATTTGACTAATATAGCAGTTCCTTTGCACTAATCTATTAGAAACAGACTCACTGGAAGCAAAATCCATCTATTTTATCAATTTGAATTCATGTGAAAAGCTTTAGTCATAATTATTTTTCGTTCCAATCAGATATATCCTCAAAATCCAAGAGTTTTCAAAAACTCTCTTGATCTATTTCTTCAAATATTATTCTCTAAAACCATCATTAGTACTTATAAACTAAATTATTTTTGGTTTAGATGCTTTTGAACATGTTTATATTTCCAACATCATCTATCCCTATGCTATATGATAGCTCAAAATGAACAATTGTATGAAACATTTCCATTATTTGTTGCCTCTCAAAATCTTAATCATAGACATTAACTTTGTGATTAAGACAACTCATCATACATTTCGATAAATTCTCATTAATGAAGTTACCTAGCTTATATGCTATCAGTACCTGTCAATGGTAAGTGTGAAGAGTTGTAGTTTTTTATACAAAGCAATCGATTGTAAGAGAGAAAAATACAGCGAAAGTTCAAACAATATGTTTACGAAACTGATAACAGAAATAGCAATAATATAAAAGTGAAATAAAGTCAGAATATTTTTTGCTTACATTTGATCAAAAATGTTTTACTCGCCAACAGTTCCAATATTTCTGGTACTGATGTCTCGAATTTATCATATTTTGTATATAAAAAGAATGCGAACGAAATAAATTGTATTCCAAAGTGAAAAATGAGAAGTTTTTTCAATGGATAGAAGAAGTAAGCGATGAGTAGACCGACTGATACCAAACGCTTTCTTCACAACTTTTCTATCACTTCTTTTTTGACACTTTTCTCAAATGTTTCTTCTTTTCAACAGAATTCAAGTTTGAATAGAAGTTTAAAATAAATTCTGAGAAAATTTATTCACTTTTAACGTTCCAAAGAAAAGTTTTGAATTAACTGAAGGGATGAAGTACTTAGAGTTATACTATGATAGGTTGTGATAGGATAGTCATTGAACTGACATACATTCATGCATTTATCGAATGTCACGTATTAATAGATTGTCACATATGGCACACCATAACTGAGACATCTGTAATCAACGATAATCAGTAATAAGACTAAGTGTGAGCCGAGTTATTACATCACTTATTGTTCACCAGAGATGTGTTGAACACTCGATTCAGTGACAAACGGTTGACTCACTTCCAGAACTCATCAAAATTGCTAGAAATCACACATTTGAGGAATTGAAGTAAACTTTTGATGCAATTGAAAGAGCCATTCATTGAGCGAAGACAGACTTTTATCGAAGAGACCACTACTGATCGACTGAATCAACTCAATACAAGTTAACCTCTGGTTTATATTCTGTCCTTCAGGAGATATACAATGGAATGAAAGCCTACTTTTAAGCAAAACAGAAAAATCTGTTCTAATATAAGCTGAGAGGAAGACAGACTGACTGCCGGAGCAGTCGATTAGAGCTAGAAATTCAAGTTATGATTCATCGAAACGGGAAAACACCACTAGAGGGGTGTCTATCTTTTGGGCACCAGTTTCTAATATATAACACAAATGCCGTCAAAGCCGCTCCAAAATATGAATGAATTTTCGTTATATTCCTGTTGAGTAATGTTTAGATCGGAACAGAGGGACGCACAGAGAGGGGACTCGACACAAAAGAATCAGTGGAATAATGATAGGTTATAATGGATTTTGCATAACTGCTCCATAAAAACACATTTACTCTCTTACTTCACGAGGGCTTTAATGATCATTTCTGACATATTCTGCATATTTGAGAACATATAAAGCCTTAACACTCGCTGTCGGAGACCTTCTCTATGTATACAAAAACTCATAAATAACTGAAATGAATCTCTTAATCAATTAATTTCTCCTCGTATTTGATGCAAATTCTGATTAATTTCACAACTTTTCTAATAAATTATTTTAAGAATAATTATTGTCTAAGAATTTTGCAATTATTTACGAAATCAGCGAAAAAAAGAGGAAAAGATTTGGAGATCGGGATCGAGTTTATTAGTGTTGTAACACTTGTTTACTAACGAGACTCACATTTATCGCATAATAATGTATGGTTTTGAGAGCCTCGGGTTTGTCAGCGATAGAAAAGTCACCCACGAGTTTGAGCCATATATAGGCAAATATTACACTCATTATTGCACCGAAATAATAATCTTAGGTAATAATAAGCATCTGAGACATGAATTACTATTCAATATTTTGTATCATTTCATTCATTTATTGTAATAGTGCTCATAACACGATATGCTGTGCTCTGTTGTAGCCCAGTTCAGGCAATTTTTCTATCAAATAGCAGGATATAAGTTATAAATATGGAGAAATTCTTTATTTCTTTTGCACAAAAAAAGTCAAAGTATTAGTGGCTTAAAGAATATCATTTATAAAAAATACTATTAGTTTGACATTTGAAGACATTTTATTATACAGAAAGTTCTTTATTTTGAAAACCATAAGTTTTATGCCTTCCTTTAACTAAATGTTGTTCCAAATAATGATAATAATAATGAATAGAAAACAAAATAAAAACTGAAAATTGAATACTCATTGAATAACGAACAAGAATATTAAATTATATTCATTTATTTTACTAAAAGAAATAACTTAATTAAGCTATTCTTATATTGAAAGATAAATAAAAGTTTGGATGAAAAGAACTGAAAAGCTTTGTCGTAACCTAATTCCTGAATATTCTGTGCAAATGTTGTCAACAAACTGAAGTTAGCCTTCATTTAGTAAATAAATTAAAGGAGACTTTTAGTTGATTTCTAAGTAGTCATGGCTTTGTTTTGCTCACAGAAATGTTTTTATCATGAAAACCAAATAAGGTGTTCTCTCAATTCAAAAAAGACATTTAAAAGAATCTTATCGTTTTGTGACTCACTTTCTTTTCTCATTAAAATATTTCATTATAAAAATATTGCATTTTATATAACTATTTATACAAAAGAATGGTTTATCTAATCCTCGCCCGAATCTAATGCAGTGAAAAGCCTTTTAGGAATTATATGATATTCGTTGGCATCACTTCAACTGAAATACTCTTAATATGTAATTAATATGCAATGCACTCAATATTATATACAAATTTAATACTACATCCCCTCCATTATAAAGACTTTATGTAAAAACATATAACTAAATATATATTCCAAACGCCATATAAATCAAAGTTATCTCTATATTAACCCATTTATTGTTCATTCGATATGAGAATATCCAAATCTATTCTCTAAATTAAATATGATTTTAGAAAACTATCAATTTATTTATTTAAGCTAATTTACCAAATGTATTCCTTATATAGATCAATTAAGCAAATTCATTTTGATCATTCAGCACATTTTTTATTCTATATTTTTTTATCAACTTCTTGTCAACAACTTTCAGACTTAATGAATTTAAGGATCTTGGTCCAGTGATGTGTCAAAGTTCACTTTGATGAAGTAAAATTCTCGAAAAATTTAGAGATTAATCGAAGTAAAAATCAAGGGCTATTCTATCTTTCTTGCGCATCATTCACCTTGGTAATATTCTACTTAATTTTAACGTTTCTTTTATTATTTTTTTATGGTTTTGAGACTCAAACTCAAAGCCAAACAGATTAAAGTCAACGAAACAAATTGTAATAAGAGTTTTCTGGATTAGAAGTTTGATGTTCTGCTGGAAAGCAATTCGTCTTTCAATATGTTTTCAAATATGATTATATCGACGACATTGAGTGTCATTCGTGTTATAAGTCGTGTTCTTCTAATGAAAATTTGGCTTAAATTCACTGACTTTTGCTGTTTTATATAAGCTTTTTGTGTTTTTTGATAAAAGCTGAGCCGATATCGAAATATGGTTTAAACCTTTTTTTTATCAAAGAAAGGCACAGCTATTGTGTGAATTCTGATCAACTGTTATACCACCAGAACTGGACTCAGCTTTTTTACGATTTTTCATCCGAAGCCTGACTTCTTTTCAAAAGAAACCCATTATTTCTTTGCAAATAGAGAGATACAGTTTGAGTACAGTTCAGGTCTAAACCAGGGATGCGCAAGGGGGATTTTCCAAAATATCCCCTTATTCCGAAATTTGGTAATTTATCTTCTAGGTTTGGAAATATTGTCCCATAAAAACGTAGAGAAACTGACCCCCCTCAAAAATTTCTATTTTTAGTAATGGTGGCTAAAAAATCCGTCCTTTTGTCTTTTGATGGAACTTGATGATTTGCCTTAATTGTGGCTTAATTAAGTTAATTTAAATTACGGGAAATGAGCGTTTTAAAAACAAAATGGTGTTTTGAAATATACCCCATATTCCCCTAGGTTTTGAAAAATGAGCCTATCTATATAGCCCCCATCTATATCCCTCCAGGGTTACGGACCTTGCATATCCTTGGGCTAAACTCACATAAGATATAGTTATCTTATCTTTTTTGTCGCTTAGAATGGAAAGACTGGAAATGACTCAAAAAAAATCATAATACCTGAAATGCGTTCAGAATTTCAACACATTCTACAAAATATGAGAAATAGAGGAAATCAAAATCATATTCATTTATTTGGCGATTAATTGCACATTGAATTGACGAATGAAACATTCATTAGAACCGGTATTTCTCAATATTTTCAGACAAAATCATTCATTATTTCTTGAGTTTATTCTTTGATAAATCACTGAACATTATAACTGAAAAATTTGAAATCAAGAAAATGTCAAAAACATATCGCAATAAATTATCTTTAAATTCAATTTCAGGTCATTTATTAAAGTTCCATTGTAATAAGACAGCACATCTTGAAAATAAATTCATTTATGTTCTAAATCAAGAAATTTAACTCAAAACATGCTATTCTTTAGTCATTCATCCAATTTAAAGATGTGAGACAGTCCATTTTTCATTTTACCGATTCGTTGTTAAATTTCGTCGAAATTTTATTTTAATTCCTTAAAGAATAAGTTTGAAATTCTTAAATAAAGTGACCTATTTTTAATTTAAAATCAGAATCCATGTAATTATTAATTAGCTAGATTCAATAAATATCTGTATCAGTGAGAACTCAACTTTATTATCCTTATAAGAACTTGATAATTTTTTTTATTCGACCAAAGTATTGATATATTTATAGTTTATCCATTAGAAATTGTTTAATTTAACTAAAATAGTTGAAATGCATTACGAATTTTAACAAATTAACCGTTAATTTGCAAATTATTTCTAAAAAATCTTTTCTTTTTTTTCGTTAAAGTGTTGCAAAGATTTTTGGCAGCGGTTCCGAAACCGATGCCTTATTTTAAATATTTTTCTGAAACTAATTGTTTCTTAACCTAAAAAATGTCGATTAATATTCTTTGAATGTTTTTAACAGCTTTGAAATAATCTTTTGTTGAAAGTATTCATTTGATGTCAGTCCTGATGAACAGAATACAGAGTCTTCCATATTATAAGGAGCCTCGTACAAAGCTAGAGCAATAATTTTAGCACGCATAAAGGCAGAAAGGATTAAAATCAAAAATGATACAGGTTACACAAAATTATTAATCAAAAAATTAAGCAGAATAAACAGGGCTAAAATAATTTAACTTTTGGTCACTTTCTAATCAAACTCTCTGATCAATAACACATATTTGATTAGAGAGTAACCTGTATTCTAGTAAACATTTTAATCCTTTAGTTTTACCTTTATTAAAAGATTATAAAGATATGAGCTCAAGCTTTGTACGAGGCTCCTTTAAATATAGAAGACTCTGTATAATGCTTTTCACTTTTGATGACAATTCTATAATTAGTAGAAATTCGCCCTAAAGTCCAGACCATTCAAATTAATGAATGGTTCAAACAATTCTTTGGAATTTAAACTTTGATTAGGAGCTCAAAAATAAAGCCTTTAATTAATGACATTCATTACTGTATAATAATTAAAATAAATGAATTGAATGAAATCAAATGAATTGATTGAAACGAAAGTTTTATTTGATGTTTAATTTGAAACTCTACTCATTTTAACGTAAAATTAGGCAATTGTTAAAAATTATGTAAAACGTGTCTTGCAATTGACATCTTTTCGAATTAAATGAATACTATTTCTAACTTCATTTAACCCTTCAGTCTATATAAAAGATGAATTTTGTTAAAATATTCTCAAATATTTACAAAAAAAAAGTTTGTCTTCGGATACAATGGAGTAATTATTGGCCGCAGAGACAGAGTAGGAGATTAGATTGGACTGGTTTAACAATTAATGGCATATCTGATTGCGATAAGACAGGCCACTTATTTCAGAGCAATGCCCTTCGTTTCCGATCCAATTATCTGCCAATTATTGTTCTCAATTTTAAAGACAATCAATGATTAAATTATCAGATTTGTTAATTCCAAGAATTAGCCAGGGTGATGTGTTCTTAGATTAAATATGATTAATCTCTATAATATTTCATCAGATAATTTGATTGGATTAAGAACATGTAAAAAGTCAAGCTTTTGTATTACAAACCCACGGGTATGTGCATGTGGTCAGCGTTATGGGCAAAACAAATTAAAATTCCTTAGAAAATCAAATTTATACTTGATTAAAGCTCTATATATTTTTTGGCTATCCTTGAAGCTATTTAATTAATAAACTATTAACTAAGAATTTTAAATAAACAGGAAAATTAACTTACGGCAAATGCCGGATAAGTTTTGCTATTTTTTCAATTGTTCTACACATCTATTAAGTTTCAATATAACTTGCCAATTGTTAAACTTATTCTAAAAATATTAATCTAATTGGAAAAAACAATAGATTTTCTTAATCTTAATTAAGTTTTGGGTCAGATTTGCTCAATAAATGCTGGAATAAACCATTTAGTTTACAACAAATAAGCAACTCTTATAAGCAGATCATAACATTAGAACAGCAAACTGTGCCTGATCAAGGTTAGACGAGACTAACACTAAATATTCCCACAATTCATAATTAATATTATTGTGAAAAAAAACTAGACGTTACTAACTAAACAAGTTGATATTCTAGCAGTTTAAACACCTTACCAAAGTCAACTACTAAATACAATCCATCCTCGAAATAACGGACCACTATTTAACGGAAACTCGATTTAACGGACAGATTTTCGCTGCACAGGCAGCTCCTATGGCACACAAAGTGACCACTATTTAACGGAAACTCGATTTAACGGACAAAAAATTGCTGCACCACTGATTCCGTTATTTCGAGGATGGATTGTATTACATCCAAAATGTTTAAGACTTGGGGTTCAGCTATGTGATGATCCAGAACTTGCTTGTATGACACTTTCTTCAAGATTTACTCGATCTGGTATTAAATACTTTGAAATATCACTGGTAATAGTACCTCTGCCCAACTGTCCTAGAATATTGTCTCCCCATTCATATAAATGCTTATCACTGCTGAGACCCAAAACAAAACTGAATCCATTGAAGAACTGTTTGATATTTTTGTGACACAATCCAGGTATGAGTTGTGGTTCGTTAACAACACTATTGTTTCCTAAACCACAACAACCGAAATGATTGGAACCGAAATCAAATACTTTGTTATCACTTGTGATAAACAACATATTATATCCCTTTTCGTCATCAAAAACATTAAATATTTTAATTTTTTGTTTAATCTCTTCAGACATATCTGAACTGTTTTAAAATTTAGACATTTATTTAGTTTTATAACTAAACTTTTTGTTAATAATTTTTAAAAAGTTATTGCTTTGTTGTTTTGATTGAGCAAATAAAATCAACTAAATGCCATTATAATTGTTTATACTTCAGACAAAAAAAAAATCTAATCAGAATTAGTCAATAAAAATAAAATGTCATGGACATACACCACTTATATGCTGAGCAATAATTCTTTTTTTATCTAAATTATCGGAATTTATTGCTTTTATATTTAATAAACAGTAAATAGCTTTCAAATAAAATGAAATAACAATTTATTTTCTAAATAAATTTTGGGTGTAATTAAAATGAATATTTGATTGAAAAGTGTGCAAGTTTACCTAGAATATTCCATTAATTTTAAAAATAGTTGTGAATATAACCTGTGAATAAACCGTTGATCAACTGTTTGCTTATTAATATTAAAGTTGAAACAAGATTAATTATAAAAGTTTGGAAACGGAATTTTTATCATGATTATTCTGTAATACTGTCTGATGTTCTTCGAATTTGAAAAGAATTTATTAAAAGACTATAATTATGACGAAAATTAAAGAACAGACGAAGAATACCCGAGGAATGAATGAAAAACTGTTGAAGAAAGTGTTTGTCAAACCAGAAATAAATAAATGGTTGTGCTAGACCACATATTAGATAAATTAGGTACTCGACTAAACTATTTTCAATTACATTACATGGTCTAAAAGTGTTGCTGGTAAACAATAAAATCAAATCATCAATGTAACATTTATAAAAAGCAGCGTTCGTTGTGATGAATGAAGAAAACATTAAAAATAATCGAGTTATTAATGAAAAGTTAAAATCCATTTCATTGTTTCGGAAATAATTTTTGGAGTAAAAGTATCCAATATTTGTTGAGAAAATGAGCACGGTTATCGCTGGTATAATGTACATAAATGTGAGTTGAATTATTGTTATACTGCCATAAAAAGAACCACGATTATTAAATGAGTTGAGCACGTTTTCATAATGCGAACAAATTATGGAATGATTTTTATAATCATAATAATAGACGTCGTTATGAAATATACAAAGTATTGATAACAAGGAACTGGAAATCCATATCAATATTGTTATGCATTTATTCGATATTCTGTCCAAAGGATTGTTGAAAAGTCTGGTCAATGAGTAGTACTGATCGCAGGACAGGAACGCCAATGAAAATGATATGATATACAGTGCTGTTGCGTTCAAGAAGTTATACACTGATTGGATGAATGGATTGATATCTTCATCCAATAACATTAATCCAGGTTCTATCATAAATATTGGAACAATGAAGTTCCAAATAAGTATAATTCCAGAGATGGCGATATTTATCATTAAATTATTGGGCCGTCTGTTGGAACTGACAGCCACTGAATCGCCCGATATTTTCAACACAATTAAAATAATTATATTCGATAATAAAGACATGATTTGCACAATAATTAATATAATAAGTGCAGAAAATTTAAGTGCATCCAAATTAAATGATCGTACAAAGACTATTTTTGAAGCTGGAAATTTCATTGCTAGTTTGATTATAGCTTGTTCAAAGATCCTTTCTAAAAAGAATGATGTAACTAATAATTGGGCTTAGTTTTCAAATAAAATAATTGGCTTGTTTAAATTTTTTTTATTGTTTCATTATACTTAAATAGATGAATCATTCTTTGATATAATAATGTATTTTCTTCCCTAGTTCTATAGTTTAAGTCATCAGTCATTTAATAAATAATTATATTACAATTTTTATAGTCTTTGAAATAAATTGTATATCTTATCAATTTTGTCATAAATATGCTTTTTATGGCTTTAGTAAAATTCAATTATAATAGATAAGATTTATTGCTCTAAAAACACAAATTAGTTTTTTTATCGGATCTACATTTATCTTTAATATCTCTCTACTTCTATAAAATTAAATTAAGTGCATGTTTGCTAGGAATGATCAAATTCATACTTTCAGATATAAGTAAGGTCAAATTTTATCAATACAATAAAACTACAATTTGATTAATATTTGATGTATAATAGATTTTGGTCGACAACCATATATTTATATAAACTTTCAAATCCGTGGAACTTTTGTTTTATTTTTAATATTGTTAATTCAAACTAGGTAATTGTGTTATTAATTATTTTAATATCACCCAATCAAGGTAGTCAATCTTGAGCATTTTATTATAACTAAAATCATGTCAGTTTAGGATTAGAACCTTTTCCAGATTAATTATTAAAACAGTTTAATTTACATTCATACTTTTTATTCAGATAAAAGTCCAAAACATGTGCTCGCTTGTTTCATAAAAAGCAAAAAAAATTGTTTTCAAGGAATGTTGTCAGTAAGACAAGGGATAAAGAATCAGTGATATATATGACTGATGCTATAATTTTCAATCTTTTCAATCGAGATTTCTATTAAGTGAGGTTCATTCAACATTATTGTCATGAAGTGCGCAAGGAGAAAAAATGTTTTGTTTTAACCAAGAAATTTCTCAAGTCCAATCGTTCAAATGAAGAATAGACTTTACACTAGGTATATCAAAGAAGAAATTTCAATTAATCAAAAATTGATGAAACAACTGGATTTTAAATTTAAAAACATTTTTAAAAATAACTACAAAAACTGTAACCGAATCACAAAGATTTATAAATAATAACTAAAAATCATTTATTACTATAATTTGAGGAAAAGATAATTTCACATCTTATCAATTTAAAAATAAAATTTTACCAAATCACTGAACCTTGTTATTTTTTACTATGTCAGCACTTTTTGTCAGCATATTAAGAATGTGCATGTGGATGAATTATTTGTGGATGAAATATGTGCTAACGATTCAGAATATGTTCATGCAAATATTATTTGTAAGTTTATTGTTGCAAATAAACAGTGTCAGATAACCTGACACTGTTTTAAAACATCATTGGGTTTGACAAGATCAAGGCACATATGTTAATTTTTTAAAGTCAGAACAATAAAAAAATATTGAGCTAGAGCTAGTTCTTTTGGGTAGAATAAATATCCTCATAAAATTCTTGTTAAGTTAAAGAATATCAAAGTAAAACTTAAATTAAGTTAAAATTATCTAGCTAGTTTGCATACTAAAGTTCGTGCCAATGGGTACAAAAGATATAAACAACTAAACAAAAGACAGTTTTATGTGTTTCTTACAGTTTGTAACCGACTTATTCGTGTTTACGTCAATGTTTGTTATCTTATCAAAGATTAGCTTTGAATAATAAGTTATGATTATAACTAGAGCGGTCGCACACAAATTCACTAGACACGATTTGACTAGACATGACGTAACTAGACAAGATTTAACCAAACACAATTTAACCACACACTATTTAACTAGACAGGATCAAACTTCCATGTTAAGTCTATTAGAGGGAGCAAAAATAAATTTGAGATTTTCCAAGCTAAGTCTTTGTTGGTGGGGATATGGGATTAAACAAGCTAAAAGAAACAAAGCTAAAAGGCCATTTTCTTCTGAAGTAGGCTTATTTTTATGATGGTAAATCTAAATTAGCATAATTATGTTTATATAAGCTATTCTGCAACTTTAAAAGCTAGATGTATTAAATTAAGAACAAAATCCTTGATTTTTAAGCGTTTATTATAATTTTGTCAAGTTGAATCATTTCTAGTTAAAACGTTTCTAGTTAAATCGTGTCTAGGCAAATCGTGTCTAGTTAAATCGTAATGAACCCTAACTAGAGATACATTGTTTGTAGTCTAATCCAATTGATAACATCAATTAAGTTGATTGTCGCCAACATTTACCCTCATTGTTAAATAAATAACATTTGGGCGTTAGAATGACTCCATTACAACGGTTACAAACACACGGAGCAACACAACCATAATATTACATAAGAGCTGCAATTTATTATAACATTGAAATATACTTGTTAATTTATAAATGTATTAATATTAATATTTAAATTGTGTTATTTTTTATTGGAAATGTCTTTAAGTAAAGTTCAGTCATTTGAAGACAATTACAAAAGAGATTCATTCAGTGATAGAGTTTGTGACGATTTATCGGAAGTTATTCTCAAGTATTTGTCACTCAATGACAAACTCAGATTTCAATGTGTGTCCAAACAGTTCCAGAGGACAATCTTCGTGTCGACAACCGAATTTGACTTATCAAAAGAGCTGATAAATTTGATTAATTTGATAAATTACAGGATTAGTTTAAAATATTGCCAAAAATATTTTGAAAGAATTATAACAAAATTCTCAAATATTAATAAAATTGTTTTAAAGGAAATAAAATATAGAGATATTGATTACAACGAAGCCATTGAACTGATTATCAAACACTGCAATCATTTAAAATATTTTAGATGCGATTCCTTTAGAGAATTAAATGAAGAAATTTGCCAAAAATTTATGCAGAAATTTGGGTCAAATTTATTAATCTCTGCCGACATATTTTCCTCTGAATTAGCAAGGAAATACGCAAACTTAAAAGAAACGAATAACTTGGCTATTAAAAAAATTAATCCTGAGTCAATTCCTGAGCTATCATTTGAGAGATTCGATCGATTGACGAGATTTGAAGCAAATTATAAAATTTATCAAAGCCATAGTTTGGAGGAAGAACTGGATCAGTTCAGTTTGTTTGCCGAATTGTATGGAAAAAGTATCGGACATTTGACACTAGATTTTGATGAAGAAGATGACACTGACGTTAAAAGAGAAGACACTCTGAAACTATTGTTGAATATAATCACGAAATTTAAAAATTTGGTTCATCTGACTCTTAAGCAATACCAGAAGGGATTAAATGGCATATCATTTGCCAATCTTTTGAAACAAATGGCAGTCAATTGTCAGCACTTGAAAAGTCTTGAATGCAGTTATTTTTTGAACCCGAATATTACCGAAACAAATGGCGATCTGTTATCACCTCTCAGACAATTAAAGCGATTAAAGCGACTGAAATTAATGACTTATAACGAGGGTTGGATTGAAAAGGAAAATGAATTGAAAAATTGGTTCCCTTTTAAGATTTTTAAAGGCTTCGAAGAGTTAACACATTTGACCATAGATTTCGACTTTGATTGGATTTCATTGGCCAGTAATGTCTTGACAGACATTGACATCAATTTACCGAAACTCCATTCTTTAACTTTATATGGAATAACACTGAATGACATCAAAGGCACGACTAATATTCTGAGCCGATTATCAAGACTGCAATCAATTGAATATTTTGTTGAGTTACCCTTAACCATTAAGACTACAAAAATTATGATCAGGGAAAAATGCCGTTATATCAAAAATATTAATATTAATTTTGTGCCCCATGATTGTAGCATTGAATATATGCCTCGTGGCTTTTATGAAAATTACTAACTAGTTAGCCTTTCAAACAATAATAATTTTTAAATCTTAAAGAATTATTTTTATTAGCAAAAAAATATATAATTGTGGCTAAACTGAGCTAGTTTATTCTTTAAATCAATTTAAAAAATTATTAATTATAATAAATATTAGTATTTACGAAAATCTGAATCTTATAGAAATTCTGAAAATAAAAAATTGAAGATTGTCCTGAAACAATTTTGAATATTTTTTCAATTTGAATCAATAAAAAAGTATTCATTATTTTAGATTTAATTTCAGTGATTCCTTTGTGTTTTTAATTTTAAGTCTTAATTCAATCAAATATGAATTAAATTTCAATTATTTAAAAGATGCGCTCAAAAAACATCAAAAGAGTGGTATATGTCCAGTAATTTTAAAATATTTGTCAGATATGGAAGTTTACACTTAGCATTGACTCTTCCATAGAAAGTTTTCTGTAAAAATTTGTATGAATGATTCTATTGACTCTCTTTTGCAACACTACTTTGAATTACAGGTTGACACCCAATGCAGTGACAATTTCAGTTTTTTAGTCAATTAAGTTAACTATATATTAAAAAGTATTTATAATAAGAAAAAAATATTTTATTTTTAAGTTTGCTGGATATTTTTTTACAAATTTATTCTACAATTCTTTATAATTTCTAAATGTTTTATTTAATAAAATAAAATTTTGATTCAATCTGGAGTTGAAACGTGAATTTGCAGTTATATTATCCTGACATCTCTGAGCTTTAATCAGTTTTAACCATACAATTATTACCTTGTCTCATTAACAAATATCAAACAATTAATTAATAAATACTTTATTTTTTCTTTATTGGAACGAATCGGTGAAAAGAGAAATCAATATTTAATAATATGTAACAAATTTAAAATTAACTAAAATTTATTGATAGATCATAGGATGTATATAACACTTCTCCAAACTTTAAATCTTAAACGGCTTTAATGCCGAAGCAAAAGATAGTATGTATGGACACTAAAGATAACATTGAAATGTACGATGATGCAATTGATTTAAACTATGTCCAATACAGTCATACTTATTCTGTGATCTACGAAACATTTGAAGAAAATGTTAACCAAATGGATAACTCAGAAGGTATTGCAAGAACTTATCTATTAATTACAAATAGATTCAAAGAAGATTAAAAATTTATTTGTGATTCAAATCACAAGTTTAGAACTCTTTTAGAACCCTTTTAAACTATCCATTGGCAAGATAATTTTTACAAAAATTAACTCAATGATATTAAATTTTTCAGATTGGTAAAATGTATTTATTTTATACATTATAATAAATTGTGACCCAGCATAATTAGTTGTAATCGTAGATGTATTGAGTAGAAATTGGTGACCCATATTCAAAAATATTCAAATATTAAAAGAATTTTATTGAAAATTAGTTTAATTATGTTACCTTATTCAATGGATTTCAATTAATTTCAGAAGAAACACCGCCAATAACCCAAGAATCTGTCATGAATGAGACTGGTCAATTTTATTTATTTAATTTTAAACAACTCACTTAATAATACCTGAAGTAATCGATTGTGAATGACAATCTAACCCCTTCCAACGCTCTGATGATAATCTCATATTCTTCTGAAACTGATATTGTAATCACTTTTTAGGTGAGAAATATGGATAGAAATGTGAAAGCAATGAACGGATGATCAATGAATAGACTTTTGGGTCGATCTCTGACTGATGTGAAACTCAAACCAATTCTATAGAGAATATCGTCAACCGATTCAATGGTCAGTTCTGGAGGTAAACATTCATTCGCATCCATTGCAGAAATAAATGAAGGAACAACTGTTCTTCAGTTAGAAAATCTGATACTTTTCTTGTTATTATTTTTACTTTTAAATTTCAAATATTTTTCTGAACTATTTTATAAATTTTTCCTTTATTTAAATATTTGAGGCAAATTACAATTTGGATCAATATTTTCATATTTCTGAGTTCAGTATAGCCTGGGTTTTACCCATTTTGGGTTTTAAAAGAATTCCTGTTTTAGATAAAAATAAATAAAGCAGCCAGACGCCTTAACTAACTAATTAAACGACCAAGATTTGAGTGAATCTGAAACCTTAATTTAAAGTAGAAATGACCATCTTACATGAACCGCTGAAGAGGAGGTATTTTCATGTTTCCCCGGGAAAACTAAATATTCGACTTTTGGCCATCACTGGATTTACTAGTTTAGAATATATGAGTCAAATAATAGAAGATTATGATTTATGTGACATAAACACGAATGGACTGTTTCTGAAAGTCATAATAAAAACACAATGATTGATTGCATTTTCTTAATTTATCAATTAAAAACTAGATATTTTATATTCTGGACCATTATCTGCGGCAATCGTCTCATTAGTAGCTGGTGCTTCTAGGGTCTCCGAAATAAGTTTAACATGTCTGGACATTGAAAACATGAAAATTGGTATTGAATTCAGTTTTATAAAAGTTTGTTATATTTGTCGAATTATAATAAAAATTTGAATAAATTGCGAATTGATTGGTCTGTTCCCTACTTTGAAATTTTTTTCAAAATAGCAAAACTTATAATTGGGAAAAATGCTCTTCTGGTTGTCATCCCGTGAATTACAAATAGATTAAAAATTATTTATTGATATTCAATTAAGTGGTAACTGATCCATAGATAATTTCTTAAAAC
>JAQIWP010000860.1:0-19387 GCA_034695525.1 Euzetes globulus | reverse complement strand
GAGAGAGAGACAGAGAGAGAGAAATGCATTAAAGCCTTAAATATAAGCTCTAAACATATCATCAGGAAAAGAATAATTCGTATTCAGCGTATGTCAACATTTCATTTGGCAATAGGATGTAAGGATGTGCTCATGTATTCACATATTATTATTTTCTCTATTTTGCGTCTAATAAGTTAAGATCCGGATGTCTTTCAATAAGGTATCGAATGATTTAATGCATTTCGAGACTCATTAATGAGAAACATATGAACTAATGATCAGATTATCACTGATTGTTATGCACCAGATTATTATCAGCTCTGTTCACAGCTCTGGTCCTATACTTAACTTTTGTGATTACTTTTCATATTGTTTTTGTTTTTCATACAAATAGAAAAAATTTGAAATAAATTGTGGAAATCAGAATTTGTTTGACTCAATTGATAGTTGAAAGCAGACTTACAATTCTGGAAGGAAGAGGGAGGGCTTCAGAGCACCCATAGGTTGACTCAGACCGGGTTTGCAATGCCTACTGGTTGAGAAAAGGAAGTTATATTTGCAGATAATGGCAGCTCTGGTGTCAGATTGTCGTTAGCCTTAATGGCAATTTCAACACAACATACGATATTTGGTTCGCACTCTTCTCTCACTTCTCTTTCTATTTCTCTGTTTTTTATCCCTTCTTTTATCTGAAGTCAACTTCACTCGACTCTAATGATCGCTCGTCTCTCACAACACACAAAAACAAGGCTAACCTTTTTTAAGCCCATTGCTAACGACCCGGACATTTGGGTGCTTTTGCACAAACAAAATAAAGACGGATTGCTTTCTACTCGATGTGAATGGCTTTGGGACTACTCTTAACAGTTTTGGTCACTCTATTCACTCCATTTCCACTATTTTCTGATGGCTCCTAAATTTGCAGAAAAAAAACTAAAAATCGATTGACTGGTGAAGCAGTTGCACATCCCTTACAGCAACTAAACTAAATACTCCCTCGAGATTGAGTCAACTCTTAGAAGGCTATCAGAGAAAACGAGGAACGAGAGGTGTCGTGGGATCCGATCAATTTGCTAACTCTTAAACTTGTGCTCTCTATTACTCCATCAGTGAATGTCCTTAACATTAGCCAACCTTTGGCTCAAATCTTTTCGCGATCGACATTATTATAGAGTGAAAGACAAGCGAAAGTCCTTTCAAAAGCAATCTTCGAATTAGAAATATATTTCACTTTAAATCGTCTAATGATTAAAGTAATCGATTTTACAATTTTTAGACCTTTTAACTCAAATTCTCTAAAGTTTTGTTTAACTTAAGAAGAAATTTAAAAATATCACAACAGATAATAGTAAAAGATTAGTCAATTGAACAAATTGCGTCAAGTTTCAATTTTTCAGACTCTTTTTATTTTGAAACCCTGGAAACTCATAGAAAACTAAGCAAAACAAAAAATCAGTGAGAATGCAGTGAAAACTCGTGATAGAAAAGTGGTGTTCTTAGGCGTCAATATTTACATAATTCTTCGAGATAAATTAATTAATCGACTTTTTTCGCCAAGAAATTCAGTTAACGTCAGTCGCTGACTGATGATCGTTAATGATAATCATGGCTTTTAATGAAGTAGGCTTGGTCAATTTGAGTCATTGATTGCCATTACATACCAATGAAAGTATTACTTTTCGCGTCACATCTCATTAAATATACACAACTTTTTGATTAATATTATAATAAAATTGAAACAAATTTATTATCAAAACTATTCACAAATTCATTGAATATTTTTGAATTTTTTGTATGACGTGTTATATTAGTGAATATGCGGTCAGTTATTCTGTTCAGCCAGAATTCAATGCTAAACTCAGAATTGAAAGAATGAAGGCCAATTCTCGAAACTTATTGAAAATATCAATTTAGGTGAAATTAGTTTTAATCAAGATCATTTATATCTAATAATTTCTTTAATAATTTCCAATGAATCATAAGTTATGAAGCGAACCATTGCCAATGTTAACCGACTTCAGAGGGGAGGATAAGCTCAGACAATAATTCAGGGGGGGGGGGATAGCCTCAGGTGATAGAATCAAAATCCCAAAAACTGAAAATGTCTAAAACTCCCAAATAATTTGCCATGGCACTTCACTTGACGAAAAAACACATGTTTTATATTACAATTTTGCTGAAAATATGATGAACACAAAAAATAATTTGCTGCTCTTTAAAGAATTTAGATGGAAAATTGCCTTGAAATCTAGGAGGGTCGAGATAGCTTAAATGAGAGAGTGGGTATTTTGACGATTTATTTAGCCTTACACCACTGCACTTTACTTTGAAATCATTTTTATTATGATAATATTAATCAAATTCTTCGGTCATATCTCAGAGCATTTTCAATGGATGATCAAATTTGATGTTCATTTTCTGACACTGACTATGTTTGCCATCAGAAGACCAACAAAATATGAGATGTCTATAATTCCTGATTTGTTTTGATAAATTAAAATTGAATTGTATAGTAATTGGTTAGATTAAACTAATCAATTGATGGCAAGAGCCTTGTTTTGGCATTTGTGGTTAATTCATATAATCAGTTGTGCCTTATCTATGTTTTTCTATTATTTGAAAGAATCAAATCATAGATTATGTTTATGTCCATAACATCTTCAATAACTGAATGTTTTGATGTTATGATGTGTGCACTCAAAGCAAATTACAATTTTTATTAAACTTATAGACCATTAGTCATATCATTGATGAAAAAGAGCTCTGGTATGCCGACGCCCTTTGATGTGGCCATAGATAGCCAGTGAATATATTTTTTTGCAAGAGTCAGACTTTAATATGAATTTAAAATTATAATCTTTTCTCCAAATGTGAATCATTAGAAAAAGACAAATATTTGGCGAAATTAGTATTTGACGTGAAATAAAACTATGAATGAATTGTAGGGTTTGTACTATTTTTAGGCAGAGATAGGTCCTCAACCAGAATATGGCCTCTGGTCTGAACATCTCTATTACAAGCGGTGATGTGGAGTGAGTTGAGGCCACCTTTGATTCCTTTATTAATTCTGTTTTTGTTTAAACGAGATTTACTTCACTTAATATTTGTTTCGAATATTCTTTGTTCTATTGTCTGATAGTTGGCTCAAGTCTTGTCTACTCAAGTTTGTGGGCACTGGTATTGCGTGTGAGGAGTCTATCCATTAGCCCCTGCATCGCACATCACGGCACTCGATAAATCAAAATGCTTCCAAGGGGTGGGCGTGTTTCTGATGGACTAAAGCACTGTTGGATGGATGGGTCTGTTAGTGGTGCACAACTCAATTTTGGGCCATTTATTGAATAACCAAACCCTGGATTGCATACCAGACCAGGTGTTTGAAGTCGTGAACTAATGAACAGCTATGCAGTGCTAATAAGAAAACTATAAAACTTATGTCTAAATATATTTTCCATTTATGCAAAAAGGATGAAACGGTCATGAACATCCCATTCCTCTCTGAATAATTTCAAGAGAATAATATCCAAATATTCTATTATTTTGTTATCTGAGAGAAAACCGCAAAAAAGAGAATTATATTTGAAGATCCGCTACCAGATTATCGGCTAAACGCCATTAATTATCACTCATTCCGTGCAATCACTTTAACGCATATTAATTCTCGCCTTTTCTTCTTATTAAGTGCTTGTAAGCCACTTGTAAAATTATTTATTATTTTCAGTCAATTCAATATAAAAGTGTCACAAGAGTTAAACTCAACAACTTGGTTAACGTGGTAAACGGTCATTCAACCTTTTCTTCGTTCAGCTTAGAGATGGCCTAAACTTAGTCTGTTCTTAAAAATTTTGATCAGAATGGAAAGTGTTATCATATATTTGGTTATAGTCGCAAACATATTTCGGTGCTACCTTTTAGATGATAACTATAGTTTAGACAAGAGATCTTCAAAATATTCTCTAGCAAATCTAATTCTCTAATTTCGGTCATAAATTAAACATTTTTACGTATGGTGGCAAAAAACCGCAAGGCTATTTTTTTATTTATGGATTTTAGCCTGGAAACTTGGAGAAGAGCACCTAATTATAGAATAATCAAGTAAATTTATCAAAAAATCTTTATTAAAAAAAGACTGCTGTTATTTCAATCTGATTTTTTCTGGAAAGCTCTTCCAAAGGATTCTAGCCAAAATAGTCCCTAGATTTTTGCGACTCTCGTTTAGATCAGTGATGTTTCAAAGGAGATAAGGCAATATGTATTTTTGAGTTTGGTATGTCTTGTATATACAAATCTATATCTAATATATTCACAAAAACAAGTTTTAAAAGAAGGCCATAAAACGACGGTAAAATCAATTGTTGTAGAGATTTAGCTTATTGAGATTCTAGCCTAATATCTTATCACCAGAACTGCTACAATGGACAAAATTTCACACAAAAGCCATTTTTCAAGCTATTATATTATTTCAAATTATTTTTAATTATTAATTAAAATCAAATTATTTTTCATCTCATAGTTGGGAAAACAGTCAATAATCAAGAACTTATAAATCAAATGAAGAATTTGAAAAATTTGAGAACCTAACTGTAAAACTTAAATAAATTCCAAATCAGTTTAATTCAACCAAGAAACAATTCGATATAATTTCTCAGATCAACAATGAATTGCCAGATTATGCAAAGAAAAAGTTGATTAAATGTTTGTTTAAATGCTTATCGCTATAACATTTTTAAATTCAAAAAATTTTATGTAGAATAAATGAGGTGAGGCATTTGATAATGGTTAGTTTAGCCCAAATTATATACGATAAAACTTCGTTATCATGGTAAAAACACTTATTTAGCTTAAACATAAAAATAATAACCAGAACGTTTTGGTAAATTTCGAAAAATTATGTGAAATGTTGATGGTCAAAACTCAATAAATGACTCATTTTTGGCAATTTTTTGATTAGTGGCGTTCAAAAGTTTTTTACATTAAAAATTAACTTTTTAGGGCCCAATAAGACTGTGATTATACCTCATTTTGTAAAAAAAAACTCCCTTGGCCAACATTGGTTAGACTAACTCCTTTTTTTCTGAATTTTGTCAAAAGAACGATAGGTTTTCCACGAAAATCTATAATTTAGTCACAACTATAAACTGCAAACACTTTTTGCCACTAATTTATTCTCTGATTGCATGTAATTTTAGTTTAAAAACAGAGCTCTGAAAAAATGGTTTACTTTAAAAGGAATTTTTTCATAACAAGAGTAGGCAAAAAAGCTATTAAACTGAGCACTGGTTTATCGTATATTGGATAGTAAGCCATTCAAATGATTAACTTTCATTTCGCATGACTAACAGCACCGATAGACTAACTAAAGACATAACTCTTCGAAAACATAAATTATTGCTTAAAAAATAATAATAAAAATAAAATTTATTTTATAACTCAATTTAGTTTGACTTGAAATGAATTGAGAAAAAAATGGTTATAAACAGGTCTGAAAATTTCAATTATCAATTGAAAGAAAAAAGGAGACATTAATTGAAAGCTCTCATTTAAAAATTATTCTCATATATATTTAGTTAGAGCCATGAGTCAAACGGCCGGTGCTGATGAAAATCATTGATTAAAAAACTGAAAATTAATCCAAATTGATATTCAAAATCCAATTAATTAATCAATTCTTAGAAAATATGTTGTCATTGAATCAATCAATTGTACCCATAAAAGATCAAAATATGCTTCAATAACGTCATTGTTATCCCAAATAATCAAGGACAGAACATGTCTAACAGTTTAATTACAAAAATTTCAATTGAAAAATAGAATTAAATCTATATTTTTCAGTCGACTTTGTTTATTAAAATTTTTGTTTTTCGTGTTATGCCTGAAACGAATTGAAAGGCAAAATATATAATAAATTTCACAATTACTTAATCACGAAATTTCGTTATAAATATCAAATTCATTTGCGATAATAAGACGAGAATTATAATTAAGAATTTTCGTTATCTTGTTTTAAATGATTTATCAAAATTAAAATAATTATCGGAGACATCGAATGAAAAAAGTAAATCAATTATTGGTATAAATGTTTCAAAAAAATATTTTAATCGGAATTTAACTTTTTTTCACTCGTAAGCCATAGTTTGGGAACCGATTGGATTCCAACCAAAAGCTTATCTCAATTTAATCAATAATTAGCTCTCTTTCTTGACTGAGTGCTGAAAAATTGTTATAATTATTTCAATTGAATGAAAGGCCACTTAATATATGTTGAAATCAATAAAATCAGATAATATAAGAGAATATATATTCAGATTATAGCCTGAATTATAGAATTAAAATAAAATAAATAAAAATTAATGACAATTCATTTCAGAATAATTTAGTGAAAATTCAAGAAAGAAATAATGATTAGACATTCAAAAAAAATATTAATATTATCGAAATTAATATCATTGAAGTCATTGAGTATGAATGACCTGGGGCACAGGCAGTTTCAGGTAGTTTTTCAACTCCTATATGATATACGATTCCATAATATAAATAAATAAAAACAAATTTGTTTAGTTTTTTTTTGGTCACAAGAGATGAATTCTATTCAATTGTAAAGTAATTCACAATTTGAACACAAACATAGAAATAATTGACCAGTGTCATATAGTGTCAGCTAAACTAACAAATCATTCTAGACATGATTGATGGCTAGAAGAGTCCAAATTTTTATTGAAAATTAATGTTCTAAATGACCATGATATACATAATTTAATTTTATTATCTCAAAACTAGTAATCAATGATTACTCGAATTCAAAGAAAGAGAGTTTATTTGCTATGAATTTGGTTGAATCGATAAAACATATGACTTGAATTGATATTAATTTTATGTATAAGTAGGCTATCATTAAATAGCAATTATACTAATCAGAGGACTGAAAGTAAAGACTGAACATCAGGTCTCACTTTGACTCAACACAGTTCTAGCATTTTCTCTCCGATAAAACGAAAGTATTCGTTAACCGCATCAGGAAATGAAAGTAATTTACATATTTTATCCTCAGTTTATGTTTTGTTTGCAAAAGTCTATCAGCACTTAAAGTAATTTTATAGCAGTTATAAATGCAACCAATTTTAACATTAAGAACAGGATATCTCAACAAATTGCAATTATTTCATAGAAATTGATTTATTATGCATTTGAAAACTTTAAAACACATTAAATACATTCACTTATTTACTCGAAAAATGCTTTCATTGAATTGAAAAATATATTTTTGAAATCTTTCTGATATTTGATTTTGAAGTCTTTTTGATATTTGATTTTGAAGTGTTTTTGAGAATTTAGAAATTCCCAAATTGATCAGTTATATAAATCTTTAAACCACACGATAAATAATTAATCAATTTAGAAAGAGAACTGGATCAATCACTTTGGGTAGTTGTTTGAAATGAAAGTTTGCCACTTTCTCACAAACATTGAATGACTTATTTCGATAGTCTTTAGTAATTGATTTGAATTAATTAAAATGAAAAATAATTGGAGAGTAAAGCATATAATTTATTTGATAATTAACTAAAATTCAAAGCTTTGATTGAAACGTTGAAAAATTAATTAAAACGAAGCGTTAATTCAAATTTAAAGACTCTTTGCTTTCTCTAACATTTATTATTAAACAAATCTAATAGAGATGTGTTGGAGCTCTGGTCAGACAATTCATTTCATACATAAGTTAATTATAAACGAAGACATAAAACATAAGTTGAATAGAAGGTAAACAATTAAGTCGGTTGTGCTGTTCGTTGGTTTTGTTCGTTAAAATTGAATTTTTGCCTTTAGTTTATGAGCCAAAGGCAGCTCATAATGAAATGTTTTAGATTAAGGCAACACTACTTGTAATGAGTGGAAAGCCTGCAACTCTGGCAACGCTTATATTGCCTCCACCTGTAAATTAATCAGTTAAAGCAATAATAATTATGATCAAAGCTTCTTATAAACCATAATGGAATAGTCAGTCCAGCCTCAGAACATATGGAGGCAAACGCCCCTTCGGATCGGAACACCATTGCAAGTCTATGCAAGTCTGGGCAATCTCTTTCCTTTGGTTGCCTCAGCCATACATTGAGGTCAAGCCGAGGTTGGGCTCATACAATATCTGCTGTCAGAGCAAAAAATGTTATAAACATGCACTGGGCGTATGTCGAATGATTATAATCAACATAACTTATATCCTTGACAGGATTATTAACACATTTCCTACATCGCTATAAACAAAAAATGCCTCTTCTAATCATTAAAGAATTCTTGCAGTTTTTATTTCGCTTTTCAACTTTGCGCCTCTCTCTCTCTCTCTCTCTCTCTCTCTCTCTCTCTCTCTCTCTCTCTTCGTTCTCTCTCTCTCGGTTCTCTCTACTAATAGATTATTTCACTTTTGCTTGAGTTGAAAAAGACGAGCAAAAAAATCAATCACCGGTGAAGTTAATTAAAACATCAGTTGGCTCTTAAAGATCTATAAGCGAATCAAATTTGAAAACAGCGGGAATTGAGAGGACTTGAGAGGAGCAGAAAAGAAACTCCAAAATAGAATATCTGGTCTTCTTTGCGGTCTTTCTTTTCATTGAAAGAGCGAATCAATTCATTTAAAATGATATAAAGAATGGAAAATCAAATATCGATAAAAATTATTGACTCTATTGATGGCAATATGTCTGAAATACATGTATGTCTCAATTGTGGCAAATAATTACTCTTTAATAGAAATGAATATTAATTGAAATAAAAAAGGAAATAATTGTTTGATGTTTGAAGATTCGTTTCATTTAACTCTGGTTTTCACTAATATTCAGTTAAACAGTCAGAAGAAAATACTTTATGAATAAATATGTTGTTAAGGCATTCAATTTTGGCTGACAATTATTCTTATGCCGAGTCAGGTATAATCAGTGAGGAAAGTATTTGTTCACTACTGTATAGTCACTCAACTGCTGGCGAGAGTGAGGTATGTTCTTAGTGTCGGATTCAAGTGGCTTTCAGACAAAGGAAAATGTATTTATAAGTGAAAGACATCATAATATAACAACCCTTTAATTGTTTTGGCATTACATGAAATTAGTTGGATTTAATGCAAATTTGATGGCTTTGATAATTATTTTGGCTAACATTATATTAATATAGTATTCAGAGGAAACATTAGTTGAGTGCTTAGTAACGTTGGCTGAAGAGGAGGATCGAAATCATTTTAGGCAAAACAAACTTTTTTAAGCTGTCTTTCATTGAAAAAGTTAATAATAAATTCAAACCACGACTTGTCTGATACAACAGTGCAATAGCTTTGGTCTCTACACCAAAATTATTGATATTTTAGTTTTCAGTTTTTTGGTAGTCTATGAAGAGCACTGGCAGAGGCCGATCCGACTCAGTTTATCGTTTGAGTAGAGCTAATCAGTTCCATATTTTAACTAATTTAATGAGAGAGCGTTGGCTGAGCGCCTTTGGCAACAAACCAATTGTGTGCGTCAAATGGATGATCCCTTCAATTATGCCTTATGTCTGTGTCTTTCTTTCCCTCTACTTAATGACCAGGTATGGCATCCATCAGACATCATAGGCGAGCACTGGAAAGGCATTGCCAGAGTTTGCAACTAAAACCTATCATCAAAGCTCTGGTTCAAAGTCTGAAAGAAATACTCATAACTAAGAAGTCTGTTGTGATTGAAATGTTTAAAAATATTTAAACTACAAACCATTGAAACCATTCAATAATAGATAATATTTAGATCACAACATAACATGTTTTTAATGACTTCAATATTACTAAAAATTGTATTTATGTTTGACTTATCTAATGATTCAAACATAGCATTTGGTTCACATAAAAGCAATAAAAGCCGTAATAAAAGTACATTAAAACTAAACTGATATGTCATATGAAGAACTTGTAAATAAGAATATAAAACATCATTAATATTAATATAAAACCTCTTTAGGCTTTAGAGTGAATTTTGTTTTCTTTTTCTACTTTTTGTTTTATTCGTGAAAATAGAAATCACTTTCTCTTAAAAATGGTTATTGAGTTGAGTTGAAGACCAAATGCGTTGCTTTGAAATTAATTACGAGTTAACCAAATTACAGGTATAAACGTTAAGATGGGTTTGTCTGGTGGCGCCTTAACCAAACATACCTAAGGCAGCTAATGTGAGAGGCGCAAGAGCACTAACTCAGACCACTGCTCAGCACTGCTTAGCACCGGCATAGTCACCATTAGCCAACATTAACTACAGAATAATATTTAGCGTTCGAAGCATTATATGTCACGACTTCTCCAAAATCAACTTATTTTTCGTATACATTCTGTTAGTTTCAGACCAAATCCAAACCCATTATTAAGTTTTTGCGTTAACTTAGACGAGAACCTAATACTCACTTCATTAAAACAGAATACACTATAATGTCTGCTCTCATATACGCTGAGCGACGACAGCGCAAAAAAGATAAACACCTGGACTATCAAGAATTCATAATTGCGGCACTTGGGCCAGGACTCAGTGCCAGTGTTTACACTGGAGATGTTCTATGAAAAACAATGATCGAAACGCTGGCCCTGAAGGCGCTTCTCATAGAAAATTATAATAATAAGTATGTAATCTTTCATAACAAGAATGGCTGAATCAGTAATGCGCTGAGCAGGGAATCAAAGGGCACCAAAGCTTCGGCAACTCAGGCAACTCAGGCATTGGCAATCACTTTCTCATAAATTCATATTCAGTGCAAAGAATATTGTGATTAATGCAATGCTTTTGCGCACTCTTTCCAACACAACCTTCTCTTCGCTTGTCTTAAATTAAAAATTAATTCACGAAAAGAGAAATTAAAGTTTTGAAAAAATATCTGCGCTGTTGTGTTGGCACACAGTAGGAGCAGTTGGAAAGTTGCTCGCTTTAAGTGATATAAATTATCTTGAAATTAAAATTTCTCTCAACATATTTTGATTTATGAATATGTATGTCCTCTATAGTAGTCTATATTCTGATGTCATTACAAACGACTCATACAATACTTGAATTTGCAATATTTTTGCTTTGAGTCTGAGAATGGACTCATCATAAGAGAAATTAATTTGAAAGTTACTGAGCCTTCAGCCGAGACTAAACTTGTCGTTACCGACGACTGAATACTTTTATCGATTCTCTGCTGTTTTGAAAACTTTTCTCATAATTTTTAGTTTTATCTCAAAGTATTTTGAGACAAAGAAATAGGATTTAAATACGTTCACAATATTAGAGATCATAAGAAAGTCAATGTCTGTATCACAAAACCATTAGTGTTTTTGAGTTTCCAAAACATCAATTGAAACACAAGTAAATAAAAATCTGTTGCGCTGTTAGCCGTCCTATCAATCATTGCCATAATTAGCCGATACGACAGATTCATAGCAATCGCTTGATTTGTTTGACAACTCAGACAATACTTCATCAGAACTACAATGCATTCAAGAAATGTCCCGATTTATATTCTATGAAAATTGATTTGCTATTGAAATGAATTCTTTTGGTTTTTAGGAATTTATTTTTATTGAGAACCATTGAGACGAGTCATTCATATCTGGAAGAAATGGCCTCAACACTCCACTCGTATTTTATAATTTAATTCATAAATTAGATAATCGAAACTTAAGTTCATTTATTTTTCTCTTCAAAACTTCAATTCATTACTTTTCTCAAATATATAATTACTTTTTGATGATAGTCTGCATTCGATAAACACTATAATCAATATGTGAAATGAGAAAAAGCATGATTTTTATGGGTTGACAGGCAATTGGTCGACAACTTATGCTGAACCCACTCTCAGATAAAAAGCTGAGTTATTCAATATAAAAATTACTCACCAATTGATAAACAGTTTGAAATCTAATTCTTTTGAGACTAAACACTAATGAATTCAGATTTGTCTGTTAACACACCAGTTCTTAACAAGCAATTGAAGTATATCTTAATGATTTGCGGACATATGTGATCAAATGAGCAAATAATGACCCTTTTGGACATTGGTAATCAATTTTATAATATCTGATTCTCGAATAATTAATAATAAGTTTGAGTAAAGGGCGCTAACCTGTACTCTGGACTCGACTAAGTCCAGTCTCATTGCAAGAGCTTCTCTCATGAAGACGTCGGGGTAGTGCGAAGCTTCGAACGCTTTTTCCAACTCTTCCAGTTGCCATCCGTTGAAGTTAGTTCGGGTCCGCCGTCTTTTACTGTCTCTACTACTAGTGCTGCCATTACTGGAATGCTCAGAATCGGCACTTCTGGCACTATTAGGCGGATGGTTGTGATGATTCAAATGATGATTCAAATGGCTCGATGACGATGCAGATGAAGCTCGATTATTACCAGAATCCTTTAGGACTGACAAGTGATTGCTTGCATCAGATGATACCTCACCTGTTCATATAAATCACAATTTTATTGATCATTGATTCAAAATTAGAATTAATTTAATAGTAAATGTTTCGACGGAAAGTTTATTTAATAGAAAAATGAGCCATCGATTAGAAAGTCATCGATGAAATTCAAAAAAATGGTTTCTTGTCTTTTAAGCATTTGAATGATGTGGTAATAGAATAGAACTACTATTATATTAAAAGTTAATTTAGGATTTAATTTAATAGTAATGTCTGCTATTTAGTAGTTATATATCAAATAACTGCCTAATATTTTATAAACTATTTATAACGAGTGAAGCCTGGGGTAAGTCATAAGTGACTATTGACTAGTGATGAAAACATTTGTACCACCTCTGGATCACGACCAGAGCCATACCCTTGAATACCTTTCTCTACTTTCTTGCAATGTTTTGTTTGATACTTAATTTTGGATTCAGTTTTGAATTGTATTATATGTTATATCCTTAACAGACATTTAATGATCTCAACGTTTATTTCACTTAAACTTATTCCTTATTCTCAAATAAGTGTTGGACTAAAGCCTTAATTCCTATAATTCAGATTCAAATTACTTATTGGATTTTGGAAATGATTTTTGTTGAGTTGCCTCTAATATGATTGTGATGTGTGTGTGCAGTGTTAGCGTAAATTCACTCAACAAACATTCAATAATGATCTCAAGTCTGATGTCTGGTTGCGGCACAACCTAATAGTAATTCCCTTTCGGTTAAAGTTTGGGTGAATGCATTCAATGCGTTTATTACCGACAGAATTGTCAGCAATGAAACCATTGAAAGCAATGAAAATAATTGGCAGCAAATACTATAGCAAACAGACAATAGAATATACTTTTTTGCACTTTAGTTAACGATTCTCTTTTCAATCTAACATTTTTGTATTGCGTGAGGTGACAATCATTGCAATAGGTTTGATGGTTGTGCCCATAGTTGCCAAGCGATGGCAAATAGTATAGAACACCATTATCACTCTGGGCGAGGTCTACGCATGCAATACCTAGCACAAATGCCAGACTGTGTTGTCATCGTTAATATCGTTTAGCGACAAATGAGTAGCACATCAACTAAAAGACCTATATTTCTACAAACAAGCCTTACATAAGACTCCGAGTCTACAAAACAATTGTTGTCATCACTCATATGAAGTTTCCATTATTTTATTTGTTTTGTAGATATAATTAATTTTTATTTAATTATTAAAAAATTCTTTGATTTTCAAACTAATATAAAATTTCACGTCAGAACCTAATGATTTTATTTATTTGTTTTTTCTACTGCAGACCACATTAAATTTATTCGTTCAAAATGTTTTCATGAATTCTTTTCGATTTTATTTATGATAAGCAATATTTTCCCTAAAAATGATTATAATTATAAAATTAAAATAAAGCATAAATTGTGAGTCAATTCTCAAAAAATTTAATTGTTTTGAATCCTTCATAATATTCAGTACGAAATTAACTTTTTTCTGACGATTTCTTTTCAAAATAATTACCATTAAAAGCTTGCAAAGATTTATTTGATATAATTTACTTAAGTTAACACACATTTACTATTATGTACACTTTGTGTGAACATATCTCACAGCTTCAATAAACCAATAAAAATGATTAAAATTCAATGAAATCCTTGTTTATCGATGATTGTTATGAAACTTATTTTTGTTTAGCAAACAATTGATAAAAATTCGATACAATAAAGTGTTAATTATAGAGATATGGAATTATTGTAGGCTCAAAAATTTTATATTTTTACAATTAATATTTATGAGACAATTATTTATTATGAATATTGCGCTTAAAATCAATAATTTTTATTGTATTTAATAAAACCATATTCATTATCGATCTATTCTTATAGGTATAGGAAAAATATCATTAAAATGAAAGTTTTCATTATTTCCATTCATTAGACGGAAATTCATAAAATCATTGAAAAAATTCTTTATTTTAGTCATTATTTCGATACATAGATCCAAATAACTTTTCATTAATTAAAAATGAAATATCAATATTTGTTGGCCTCAAATATGAATTATTTATAGAATAGTTCAGCAATAAATTCAATTTCTTTGGAATATTATGGACTATAAAATACTCAACAATTAATTGTAATTCAAATATTCTTCAATAAAACCAATTGTATTCCTAAATAATGGCATACTTTTGATTCAAATTCAAAACCAAAAAAGCTTTTCACATAAAAAGTCAAATTTTGCTAAAATTATAAATAAATAAATGTGAGGACAGACACAAAAGACAAACAACTCTATAGTGTTGAGGCGATAAACAAAATACAAAACGCGATTTAAATAATTGATGACTGAATTTATCAAAACTATTTTTGAAAGAATTATTGTTGATTTCAGAATAGCCCAGAATTGAATTATTAGCTGCAATGACGCAAATATTGAACAAACAAAAAAATGGGTAATCTTTTCAGAGGAGACTTCAGCCGCTATTTCCAATATATTTTTGATTGATATTTCTCGTCAATTCTCAAAATAAATATAATTTTGGCTTGCTAAAAGGCACCTGAAAAGGGTTGGGCAGAATAGTTGAGTTGATGAGCGCTTTTAAAGCACTCAAAAATTGCCTAAAAATTAAAGGAATCTGCTCGAGCCTAAAACTTTGGAGGTATTCGGTAGTCTTGAGTATCGCACATTTTACCTAATGTTAAATTTTTAAAATGTACACAAGCTAAATTTATTTCAGAAATAACAAAAGAAATTTTCTAGGGGTATGTTAATTAAAGTGTCTAAGGGGTCTAGGATGGAATGGTGAATGGTCATTTCAAACCCAAAATCACTATTGATGACTATTTACTTCTTAAATGTTTTTCTCAATAATATTCAAGTTACACTATCTTAATTTAACTTTTATTTAATCTTAATATTAAATTCAATAAAATAAAGAACAAAATGGCTGATTTTTGATCGCCATTTTCAAAGATAACATCCAACATATCTAATTTTTGTCTATGGGGTATTTTACAAAAACCTTTACCGAAAACTGAATAGAGAAACTAGAAAGGGATATTTTGAGTCTATGGGGTATTTCAAAATACTCCCATTGACCATCTCTACTTAATTATTAAATAGAATAAAGCTATGTTGGTATCGCCTTAATACGGAGAAAGCTATGTTGGTATCACTTTAATACAGAGAAAGCTATGTTGGTATCGCTTTAATACGGAGAAATCTATTGTGGCGAAAACAATTAAACAAGGACTGTGATTGAATTTGATTTTATGGGTGATTAAGTAAGTATGGCAAAGACTGAGACAATACAAAAATCTATTAGAGATCGTTAGACAAGAATTCACGGAAAATATTTTGAAATGAAGTAAATTCGGTGAATTTTGACCGAATTCTCAACTATTAGTGAATATATTGATTGTATCGAATGCTTATTAATCACTGTATTTAAAATCAATGAATGAAAATTTTTCATTAATCTAAGAATTATTCTCTTTGAATGAAGTTATGTAAAAACTAATGAAATCGCATGTGAAGTGAAGTTTAATTGACTCAACGAGTTATTTGTCTCGAATTAACCGTTTGTTTCGTGTTATCATAGACTTGAAACTTTCCATTAGATTCAATTAATTATTTCAATGAACGTATTATTCAAATAATTAATTAATTTTTCCTTTTGAACACAATTCAAGGCAAAGATGTTTTCAACTATTATTTATACAAAGTTAGTGTACATTTTAATTAAATAGAGAGCTGTCTAATCAAACTGGAAATAGTCGAAAATTTAATTCAATGCAAGACTTTTCAATTAATGAAAATCAATTTAAACAACAAACTTGAATACAAATTTGCTTTTTTAGTCGAAGCACTTAAAGTTTGTTTAATTTTGCAAATTTACTTTGAGTAACTCAAGATAAATTTAACTACTATATTTTATTTTGATTTTCAATTATTTATTATTGTTATGTAGCTTTGAACATTAATAAATAAACTTTGACATAACATTTGGATACTAAACATAAAACTGACCATTTTTTTAAGAAATGGTTCACAAAAAATATATAATAAACTAGATTATAATGAAATCGGTTTAAATTTAAATATTTAGAAATAGCTGTATGGACATTATGCCAATGGTTCCCTAGCTATTATATTAGGTTTGACTAATAAGGCAGGTCAGTAACTATTATGAAAGGTCTTATTGTAAACGAATTTATAAAATTGAGCAAGAAGATTAACTAGAATAATATATTTAAAAAAAAGTATATATTAAAAATGATATATCCCCTAGAGTCTTCCAACGTGTTGACTCCTGGAAAAGAACAATGCTTAGCTAAGTTTTTATATATTTATATAAACGGCCGTAGGGTTGGCCAAGTGAACTTCGGCTAGGGGGGGGGTCAAATCTCAAAATATTTCTCTAATGAGGCATTTTCCGGAAGCCAAGATCGACCGGAAACGGCCATTTTCTTCTAAAATAAATTTATTTCCGGTGATTTACAAGTAAATTAGCGTATTTATGCCATAATTAGGCAAGTTTGAAGGCTAAATTTCTTAAAATAAATAACAAAATGGCGGATTTTCATTTGCAAAAATGTTTGAATTTTAGCCGCAATTACCACAAAAAAAATCTTGCTTCGCTTGCCGGTTAGGGGGGCCAAGCATGTTGGCCCCCTTGGTGAGCACTGTTCTTTTCCATGCTGATTTCTATACTATATTAGCTCTGTTGTGAAAAGGTGTAAAGTCGATTTTAGTTACTAACATAAAGTCTAAGTAAGAGCCATAAGAGGATCTTTTAGTGATTGCGAATTCAATTGCATTTATTGTTAAACATTGATTGAATTTTTGTTTATATTTTAAAATTTTGATATTGGATGCAGTTAAACTAAACTTGCTAAAAAGCGAATAATTTTCAATTATTTGATAGGCCTAAATAGAAATGTGTAATTTCTCAAAAAAGTCGAATTTAATTAAAAAATTAGGAAAAAGATTATAAATTGAAAGTCTGTTCTATTTCTGTCAATTATAATAAATTTGATGACAAATATTGAAAAGTCTGGTAAAATGAATTAAAAGTGGATCAATGAAGTGCTGCAAATATATTCTGTGTCTTTGTTTATGGATAGTTCAAGTCATGGTATGTTATGAAAAGTGCGATCATTAGACAAATTAATGAATTTTATTGATCTTTTCAAATGAAAAATTAATAATTGCCATAAAATATGCATAAATTATGAGAAGTTGTGCTGAGAATAAGATATTTGGCTTTAATTAAATGCAAAGTTAGACGACAGCAGACATTGTAATCATATAATGATTTAGTTTTATTGTGAGAGCTGTGAAACCGATATTTTTCATAATATTGTTGTGAATATAATATATAATACAATAATTTGGTTAAAACTCGTTTCATATAATATAATATTCGCTAATATTTGTGTTTACGCCCTAATGATGGCATTCGATTAGATTCATATCATTTCTCTAATTTCCAAAATAAAATTATAATCTTTTTTCACTCCAAATGAATAGCGAACACAAAAATATAGAGTAAATAACGACTAAATGTATTTTAAAACTTGAATGTTTTCATAAGAGTTAGACTTCGGTTAAGGCCATAGAGAATATGTTTGCTATTCTGTCATTAAGGATGAGAGATATGTCATTGAAAACAATCTATAATATTCCCTGTTTTGTCAGCACAGACTCTACTGATTTTTTCCTGTTCAGAACAGCTTAACTCAAACCAGTGATCGCTTGTATTCTTCACAGCTTGAAGTGATTGCAAGAATCAACACATAAACCGATAACTTGTTTATTATAATGAAATAAAGTCTGTAATTCAATTTGCGAGCCATACGTCCCGCTGAGCATATATTAGGCAAAAATAAATCAAAACCCATTTCAGGGTTAATAACTTGCATTGAATTCTTCAGTTTAACACTTGTTCTCATTTAACTAAAAAATACGACAATTCTTTTGAAAAACAGACCAAATATTGTTAAAAACGAGAGAATATATTCACCTTTTTTGCCGTTAACTCTAATTATATGATCGACTGATTCTCTTCTTTGATAGCTTTGATTCACTAAAGTCGATGGGGTTAACGATGAGATAAGTCCAGAGTTGGCATTAGAGCCGGCGTGCAGTAGACTATCAATGGAATAGGCAGTGGCAGCGGCGGCGGCCGCCACAGCCAGAGATGGCTGGAAGTGATGAGATGAGTGAAAATCATAGGGATGGGCCAGACTGGGCATACTGTACGGTGCAATCGGTGACCCGAAGTGCGCGAATGGCCCAGGAATGGGCCGTCCCAGTCGAGCCAATACACTGGCTGAGCCGCCGAAATGACTGACCGCTGCCGACACGGCTGAGGCACTGTTTGAATGTTGGAGCAAAGGGTTTGTTCCTTCCATTAGAATATTTGCACGATTACTGATATATTAAGTGTCAGATTAGTTGCAATCAAATGAAGCATTTGAACAAAACATTAGACGAATGGGTAATAAAGTGCTAAAAATATCGATCACTCGAAGGGACAGTTAGGCAGACATCGCCAGTATTGGCACACTTGTGACCGATGCGTAACAATTGATATGAACTTGTGATCGATGTTTGCACCACATTATCGGTGCTCTACAGTCACAATCACATGGCACGACAACCACACCCCAAAAACGGACACACAGCTGACCATTAAAGAGGCCTTTATTCCAAAAATTCTAATTCCCTGACCTAAGAGTCGCGAAATTGATCGTCCGCTCCAACGATTATAACTTCGCCTCAAACACCACAGCCGTCATTACTTTTTAGCACTGCCTCAGCGCTACCGACTCCTCCCGTTATCGGAGGGGCTTACAGACCAGTGCTACCAATAGTAGCATATAATCAGTTCAAATCAATGTTTGCACTTTTCCACATCCCTCTCCCATTTATATTTATCTATTAATTCTTAGCGACTCTCTCTCCCTCCCTTTTCTC
>JAQIWP010000859.1:0-19393 GCA_034695525.1 Euzetes globulus | reverse complement strand
AACGGCCATTATGTTTTAAAATAAGTTTATTTCCTGCGATTTTAAGCGTAAATTAGCTTAATTAGCCTATAATTAGGCTATTTTGCAAATTTAGATGCCTAATTCCTTCAAATAAAGAACAAAATGGAGGGTTTTCTGTCCGTAATTTGCAAAATTGTCTGATTTTAGTCGCCAATACCGAAATTTCCCAAATTTTACCAAAATTTCCTAAAATTTTCCAAATATTTGCCGGTTCGCTTCGCTCGCCGGTTTGTCGACTAGGGGCCCCAAATCCAAAAATTTGCCGCCTAGGTGGGCCAAGTAATTTTGCACTTCTCCATGGTGACACCTGGATAAAAGTGGAAATCGGGAATATGCAAGGGGAGATTTTTCGAATAATCCCCTATTCCGAGATTTGGTAATTTAATCCCCTAAATTTGGGAAAAAATTGTACCATAAAAACGTAAAGAAACTACCCCTCAAAAATTGCCATTTCAAGTAATAGCGGCTAAAATATCCGTCATTTTGTATTTAATTTTAAAGAGTTTAGATTAAGAACTTGATGAATTGCCTTAATTGTTAATTAAGCTAATTAACACTTTGAATTAAAGGAAATAAGCGTATTTAAAAGCAAAATGATGGTTTTCCGGCCCCCATTTTGAAATATCCCCTAGGATCACGGACTTGATAACACAACCTTGATGAAAAGACTGTTGTTTTATTCTTCTAGGATAGTGGAGTTTCCGAAGTATACAATTTCACCTTAAATAACTTCTAGAAAATTTGAATATACGAAAGATGGCCAATAGGGGGCTGTATTTCGTTTCCCCCATAAACTGAAATTAGACAAAAACTTTAGTAATGACTGAAAGACTGACTGACTTTTAAGGCGTGTGAATAGGACTGAAAGTAGTGCCGGGTTTAGGCGATAGCTTTTATACTGTTTTATTGGTTTTGGCGGGAAAAGGGGGTTTATAGAATGTTCTCGAAAAGTGGTGTGACTTTAGTGTCCTGTATCTGAGAGTAACGAAAGGGATTAGAGGTTAGCTGACAAAGGGTTTTGAGTGAATGATGGGTTGAGAAACAGTCAATCAATACAAACGAAAGCATGCATTAAACCATTAAATTTATGATTAAAATTAAGACAATTGACGAAAGGATTGAGTCAATTGGAGGTTCACATCAATTTGAATGAATTTAGCCTAAACTTTACCGAATAGCTTCATTATAGAATTATAAGGTTAATTTATGTTTAAAAACACACGAAATTAGCCTATTTTAGAAGAAAATGGCCGCTACCAGCCCTACTTTCGTCCGCCATTTTATCCTACCCCTTACCCTCTAAAAAATTGTCATTGGCCATCTCTGGAATATACATAAGGATATAATAGAATCGCATAATCTAAACCAGGAGTGTGCAAAGACCGTGACCATAGGAGGGTTATAGCGAGTGGATAATGACTCATTTTCAAACCCAAACCTAGGGGATATAAGGAGAGGATAATTTCAAAGTGGCGGACGATAAAGCCACCATTTTGTTCTTAAATACGATTATTTCCGGTAATTTAAGCCACAATTAAGCTATTATTAAATAACCGCCACGCTTTTCTTTTCCCAGCCTAATGTATCCCCCTAGAGTCAATTTATAAACCTATGGGGGATATTTTAGGAACTCCCCTTTGCAAAGTTGGCTAAAAAGTTATTCCAATGTTTGACTCTATTTATGCCAACCCTCAAAATCTGATCGCCCACTAAACTCGCTCGCTAAACTCATTTAAAATTAAAACAATTTTTCGTACGACTAATAATTAGAAATGTTTTCCAGTTTATATTCTCAAATCTGACTCATCAACATCTTTAAGTGCTGCTTAAATTAATCAAAAAGTGACAAGTTTTTTGTAGCAAACAATCTTGTACTTTACTGATGTAGAAGGGATATGTAGTCCTATATTGTATTGGCTAAATATTTGTACTTAAAAGCAATTTAAAGCATTTTCAAATACATAGAATTGTAAATGATTTCAAATGAATGACAAACTTATTATGCTATCAATGATATTATCATTACTGATTCATTAGTTAATTTTTCGGTAAAACGATTGTAATTGTCCCTGAGGCTTATGTCACTATTCTTTTCTTATGTTTAATCGAATTTAATTCATGAGTAATGCATTTGAATACAAATAATGGTTTAAATTTTTCGTAAATGCATTGATAGATAAATAAATGTATTTAAATCGTTAAAAAATACTTTTCTTCTTAAGTGAAAGACATATTTTTTCAAAATAAATTATAATTTTCAAAATCTTTCTTTTGCAAATGTACTTAAATGAGTTAAGATATAATCAGGGCTGCTCAAGGGGGGAGGGTATAGACCAAATATACCTCTTAAGTTTCGAGTTTTGCAAGATAATTTAATCTTGGCTTCCACGGTAAGTGAGGTTGCAAATTTTTTGGTTTCCTTTATTTTTAGTATCTGGGTGAAATTAGCATAGAAAATCGGCAAAATTTTTAGTTTTTCCGATTCGTTTGATAAACAATTTTTAGGGGTATTTTTTGAGCTCAACTTCATAAAAATTTTGGTCATAATAGCCTCCCCTAATATATCATTTTGATTTAAGGGAGAATTCTACCCCCTCTCCCGATGTCAGATACAGTTTTGGGCAGCCCTGCATACAATCAAAGAAAAGTAAATATAAAGCCAGGCCTTGCTCATCGATATTGAAACTATTAAAATGATGTGCTTTGAAATTGCCCGAAGATATAATAAATCTACAATTTATCCCACAATTACTGAAAAGAGGGTATAAATGAAATCCATTCAAAGCTATTATTCTGTTGTCAGCAGCTCTTTAGAGAAAAGATTTTGAGAAACTAGTATTTTATGGCTCAGAAATTCGTGACATCGTGTTTACAAACCTAAACATAGAATATGTTCATCAAGATTGTTCATTAAAATAACTTTCAAGAAATGTACCAAATTCAGAAAATTAATGAATTTGATGAAAATTAATGTAATAAACGAAATGATGAAAATTTTGTCCAAATATTCTACCATTTGGTGAACAGCTGTAAAAAAGCTAAACTTTTCAAATAAATTGCATTCAAGGCATGATATACGGCAAAGGGACGGCATTATTGGTGTTTGGCTGGATTGCTGTGCAATAACTGTGTTACAGAGCAAAGAGTGGTCAGAGACCAATATAATAAAAGGGAAACTTTTTATTGGCTCCACTATTATCCATAACTATTCTCTTTTTACTGTTTCCTAAATTTTATGACTGAATTCATGTCCGAGTTAGCGAACAGGGCGTTGCACTGCACTGTTAGGCTATTTCTGATCTCTTCAAGATAATTTCTTTCTATTGATGAGTCAGATGACAACAAATACCATACATTAGATACGATTAAAAAGCTTTAATTTATCCCAAGATAATTAAACAGTATATTCAATAATACCATTGACTTTTTGTCACAAATGGTTTGCATAAAACCCATGAGGTTTCGCTCCATTGATCTAAATTTTATTGCTCAAAAATGAATGACAATTTCACTTAATTTAATCAGAATTTTGCTCTTGCTAAATATTTAAAAGTCAAATCAAACTGATAACAGTATTAGTCAAGTTGTATTTACAATTAACTTGATTATTATAGTTTAATTCAAGCAGATTTTATGTTACTTTTTTAACCAAAGATTTTGATTTTGTTAAGTTTTTCTTGAATTGTCATCCAATAGACCTTGGGCATCTCTATTTCGATATGAACGAACGAAAGAGAGAACAGCTGCCAGTTATGGTTCAGAGCTGTGTTCTGTTGCATCATTTTGACCATAAAATGTTAGCCTAAGATATACTTTATTCCAGAGTTGTTATACAAATATTCCCTTTATTGCTGTCCCGAGAGTTGAAAGTTATTGCAGTTGTAGAGCACGCCATGCATTCAGATGAGAGGTTCCCGAATCAACTAATCTTTTGTGTATTTTGTAAGTCATTTACTCAATTGAATAAAATCTTTAGAAAAGTAGACATTCTTTTGTGTGAAACCATATTTTAAACTTTATTATGAAGAGTCTCATATGTCGTCCTAACGTTCTTCAAATTTTTTACCAATGATTCAAATGAAAAGAATATTCTTAGTAAACGATTGATTAATTTCTGATAATTAGGTCATTAGGATTACCGGAACAGTTTGGAACTACAATGGAGTTGAAGTCGTCCACATATAAGAACGAATGTAAAAAATTGAATTTTTTGGTTGACAGGCAAAGAGAGTTGTGTTCACTCAATCATCGCATTCTTCAGACCATCAGTAAGGGCGCAAAACTGGCAATCGAGGAGTGCCAGCATCAGTTCCAAATGAACAGATGGAACTGCACAACATATGATGGACCACTCGATAGAGTTTTCGGCGGTGTTCTCGACATAAGTAAGCATTGATTGCATTCACAATTTGTTTTGTTTATTGTTGTCTTTAATTGTTTAAAATGAGATGTTGGCAATAGAATAGAATGGAAATGTAGTAACATGTGCATGGTGCATTTTATTTTATTAGATAGCAGAGAAAAGGCATACCTTCATGCAGTCAGCGCTGCCGGTGTGGCCTATAGTATGACCAGAGCCTGTAGTAAAGGAGAACTCACTGAATGCGGATGTGATGATAAAGTCAGAAGTAAAGATACAAAAGGCAAGTGGGAGTGGGGCGGCTGTTCCGATGACGTCAGTTATGGCGCTCAGTTCAGCAAAGAGTTTGTTGATATCATTGAACAGAGCGATTCCCCGCAGGGGCTCATGAATTTACATAACAATGAGGCCGGACGGAGGGTCTGTATTTGCTTCTCCTTTATGGCACTCCAAACCAATTAAAGCTTATTTGCATAAATAGACAATTCGTTCAAATATGGAACTGATCTGCAAATGTCACGGCGTTTCCGGTTCTTGTACTGTAAGAGTTTGCTGGAGAAAAATCAAACCATTCCGAGAGATTGGTGAACAACTGGTCCGAAAGTTTGACGGCGCAACTAATGTCCACGTCATCGAAAGGAAACGAAAATTCAGACTAAGACCTACTCGTGAGGACATCAAAAGACCTTCGAAGAAAGATTTGGTTTATTTGGAAGAATCGCCGGACTTTTGCTTTAAAAACCTATCGTTAGTTCCAACCATCCCTTCAATTCATTTAAATTCATTTATATTATTGACAACAGAGTTGGAGTTCTTGGAACAAAAGGTCGTGTTTGTAACGCAACCAGTTATGGAATGGACGGATGCAGACTCTTGTGCTGTGGGAGGGGTTATCAGACAGTGGAGAAGGAGATAGAAGAGAAGTGCGACTGCAAGTTTGTCTGGTGTTGTAAAGTCCAGTGCCAGAAGTGTCTGAATCGTCGAGAGACCCACTTTTGTAACTAATTGTATATCATTCGAAAAATCACATTTCAAATGATTTTCATCGAAATATTGTTCTCTTTTACTCAAAATAGACTTTCATTACTTAACAATTATAATAAATAATATATTCATCAAAAAATTACACAACATTTTGGTTTCGATAAAAAAGATTTCAATATTTTTTGGGAAATATTCGTATAAATACGACAATCCATAGGAATGTAAACGAGACGATGAAAAGCATAATCCAAAGCCAGTACTGACAGGAACGGCGCACATAATCTCCTATTTTAGTTGTGTTTTGCTTAAGACTATCGGTGTTTCCTTCGGCCAAAACAACGGTTCTTTGAAGAGACTTAAAGGCAAATTCAATGAGGATTGGAGTTTAAAATTAATGACAAACCTCTGTATCTTTTTTGATAATATCATTACTGAGAGAACAGTTGTGTTTCAAATTACGGGTCAATTCGATCATATCTTCGGCCACTTTCTCTTGAACTAAATGATGATGTTTAAGAACTGCCTCAAAATCATCCAAACTATCGTTTTGTTTGACATTTCTTTTTCGCCAATTATTTGCATCGTTTTGATTAGAAAACAATTCATTTCTTAAATCGTTTTCAGCTTTTGTTTTAATGTTTAAATGGATTTCTTTAGTTTTATCGCTTTTAAGAGCATTTGTTGGACTGACAGTAAACGGCGACAGAATCTGTGCCGCCATTAATCTATCAGAAGAAGTGGTCAACTTTTGAGACTCGATTAATCCATTGAGGAAATTAACTTTTTTTGTATAGTTTGACAAATCGGTTCCATTTACTGGACTTCAGACAAATTCATTCAAATTTATATCGATTTTGATTTTTAAAAATGTCGATTCTTACCAAACATTTAATTGTTTGAGTTGTTCCAGTCTTTGGTTGAGTGCTTGAATGTACTGAATCATTCAAATATACAATCAATAAGATTATACAAGAACATCCAACATTACAACTGACCAACCCTTCCCTTGCTCAATTATATCAAATATAAGATCTGAACTTAACATTGTAATCTTGTAAACAGTTTTACTGTTTCTGGTTTGAAAATTTGTTTGAAGAGATGACAACTGATCCCAAACAATGACTAATTAATTACTAATTAATACTAATTATTTATATTAATTAATTAATAATTAGTAATGACTTTCACATAATTTCAATCGTTTTTAAAAGTGGCAAAAATGTAGACAAAAAATCATTTGAATCAAACCTTTTCGAGTCTCCAATTGTTTTCTTTAAACGAATTGATGTCTTTGTGGACAAAGTGTTGGCATTTCTTCAGCAATCGTTTAAAATTGATTTCTTCTTTGGAATTGAGAGTCATTTCGTTGATTCAGTCATTCCATGAGATTAACAAAAAGTAAATAAATTGAATTGAGTTGAGAGTCGACGCATGCGTTCATCACTTTATTGGTCTTTAATATGATGTCATCGTTTGACGACATGTCATGTCTTTAACTTTGACCACAAAAACAACTGAGAAGATAATCGATTCCCATAATTCGAATCTTATTTGGATGGACAGCCATAGTATGAGCCGAAGTCAATCGGATATGAGTCGATTGGAAGGTGACATAAGTGATGACAAAAACGATAAATCGGTTGACAACAGTGTTGTGGCGATCGATGCCACCAATGAATGCAATACTTTGGATGAACCGATTGTCGAGACTCTGATGCGCGACATTCGCAGCATTTATACTAAACTCAAATTCATTTTGATTCCGATCTCTTTGTCGGACAGTTATCGCAATGTTTTAAAAGATTGGGATCTTTGGGGACCTCTAATAGTGACCACATTTTTGGCGCTAACACTTCATCACAACGAAGAGACCAATAGTGGCGGTACTCTTACTGTCGGCCCCCACTTCGCACAGATTTTCGTATTGATTTGGTTCGCAAACTGTTTGGTTAGTCTTAACTATAAATTACTGAACAGTAGTCGCAAAAGAAGTCCAGACATATCTAATATGGCGGAGAAGTCGAGTCCGAGTAGCTTTTGTCCGACCACATTCCAGTTATTATGCGTCTTCGGCTATTGCTTATCACCGGCCGGTCTCGGAGTCATTCTCCTCAAAGTTTTGACAATTTTTATGAAAACCGATTTGAAGTATTTGTTTTATGAAAAGCTATTCATTGGATTTGTTTTCGGTTTTGTTTGGCCAACACTTTCATCGCTCAGAATTATCTCCAAATATATGGACAAAGAGAAGCGGATGTTAGCCGCCTATCCCATCGCACTCTTCTATTTTCTGATCAGTTGGGCTCTAATTACAACTCATTAAAAGTCAAATTTATTTATTCGATAATTATTTAAATAAAATTTAAGTCAATTGTTATAAATGAGTGGATCTCTTCTTTATGGCTGAAAAGCAGCTTCAGTTCATTTCAACACATTTTCATTTTTTAATCATTTTTATTCCAATCATTCTTTTAATACAAATGCATTCAAAGAGTAATTTTAAAAATTTTAGTTATTTGAATAATTTTAAAATGATTTGAACAAAACTGTTGAACAACCCGGTAGAAAAGAATTAAGTCCAAGTGACAGCCATTTCACATTTTCAAGCCTTAAAGCCATGAATTCAGCCTTTCAAGAAGTTAGATCTCCCCTTGATCACTTCTAAATAAGGATGGTAAATTCATTGAATTTATTTACCGATTGAATTTTCAATAAATTTTTATTGAAATTATTTATTCATAGTTAAAATCAAAGTATTTATCAAAACGATAATTAAATACAATTTTACCAGATACAATAAGGGTTTCTTTCCTAAAATGGGGCTTGATTATCAAAGTAGGCTGAAAATACCCTAAAAAGTTATTTTCAAGTAATATGTTTCCGAAAATTTTATGGGGTAATCATCGGATTCCTATGAGAATTTTTCCCATTTTTGGGCAAATTTAAAATTTCTTACTGACACTTTTTGAAATTATATTTTATGCACTTGAATATGTAATAAATTTATGGAATATTCAATTGGCACAACCCTATTCCACACCCATTCCAACCCTATTCCACACCCATTCCAACCCTATTCTTCACAAAGCATTAAATTTTCTATTAGTTACAGTTTGTGATGGAATCGGAATTTATTAAATGTCTAATTCCACCCAAAGAGTACCATTTAAAGTCATTCTGAATAATTGATTTGTTATCTATGGACATGAGCCTCTTAGCATCACTTGTTGATAATGTATGAGCATGGGCAATCCGTTGAGTGAGACATTGGTTCGTCATTCTTCAAATATTTTATTTGTTTTACGATTAATTTCTTTCCTTACAATCGAATAAATGGTGAAATTCGTCGAAATTCTAAGAAATCGCTCATAAATTTAAGTTTCAATTCGTTTAAACTAAAAATTAGTGAAATATAAGATTAAAAAATTGAGTAATTTTTTCAATTTAAAAACTAATTGAATCATAAAAAATATTTGACTTGAAGTAAGTAAATTACAAATATTTATTTTAAAAATAAAAATAATTTTAAATATTGAATAAATTATTTAAAATTAAAGCTCAATCTAAAATTTAGAGACTTAACATGTTCATAGTTAATTGAAATGATTGAACTCTTTAACAGCAACAATTAATTTAAATATCCAATGAATTTATATTTTGTTTTTGTTCAAAATGACAGTTATCATTTGGTGCAAGCATTTTATCAAACATTCTTTCAGTGATTTAATATGTTTTGCAAATTCTAACGAATGTCGAGTAATCAGAACCGGATTCGTCTTTTTTTTGCAAAATTGTTTCATTTCAATAGTGATAAAAATAATCTGAGGTAACACCATAGGTGGCCAATATGGGGTATTTTGCCCCCCCCCCGTAAAATGAAAGTACCCCTCCCTTCGGAACCGGAATATTTTTGAGAAAATTAGGAAATTTTTGTTAATGCAAGCAAAATTAAGACATTGAGGCCAAACTTGAGCTAAAATTTAACCCCTTTTTTGAAAAAGTAGACATTTTTGCAACGATAGAAATTTGTTTATTTTAAACAATTAAAATTAAACTTTAATAAGAATACCCTTAAAATAGCTGCCAAGGGCTTCGCTCCGCCATTTTACCATTTCCTAGGTCCATTAGGTTTTTATGACGATAATGTTTCAGATTTATAATTTCACCATTGACTCTAGCTTCCCTTCCCCCTCCTCTATTTTTCATTAGGCCACTCACTCGCCAAGTTAATATAAAAATTAGGGAAAGAGTCTGACTAAAGAAACATTCAGTCACATCAAGTCAAAAGATAGAAATACAGTCTATCTCGGTTTGAAAGAATTTTTGGTGCCACCAAAATTAATCTCTTAAACCGAATTTTCTCTTAAATAAGATTACGGATAACATAACATGAAAGACTGTGTTATCGTCGTTTTATAGCCATTTGAAAGTTTATTTCTCTCTTTAGCTATCACTGGTTACCGCTTAACGCCTAATTTTATCGTTAAAAACGTGAATCATTTTATCATTTAATTTCCGATAACATGCGGAGCAGATATTTTATTGAAAGCTTGTCAATGAGACAAAAAAATGTACGTTCTCCAATCACAGAATTTCTGTCAGTTAAAAAAAATCATTTCGAAGGTTAAATCATTTGTGTTTAGTCATAAAATAATTAACAGGGGATCTTTTCTATTACTTTCCTGTTATTATAGTCATTTCAAATAATTTATATTTCAATAAATAATTATTGACTAAAGCTGTAAATTCAAGGATCCTTTTCTATACAATATTATTAAATGATTTGCTTTGAAATCAATTTTTGTAAAAACTCACTTGGTTTTTAACGATGAATAAATGAAAAAAATTAATGTCTTGAAAACGACCAAACTTTATATATTCTGAAACTATCTTCTTGAACGCTAGCCTTTTAAGTTTTTGAATAACTATCAAATTTATGATAATTTTGAAGGAATTGGACAAAAATGTCGAATATTAGTGATGTTCGCGACGATGATTTCTTTAACAAGTTTATCGTCGGCCGAAAAGGTGCTCTCAAGAAGAAGGATGTGTTTATTGTGCAAGAGCATAATTTCACTGCTCGATTCTTGAAACAGCCAACATTTTGCAGTCATTGTCGAGAATTCATTTGGGGTTTCAAGAAACAAGGCTTTCAGTGTCAGGTCTGCGCCTTAGTTGTGCACAAAAGATGTCATGAATTCGTTACATTTCGATGTCCCGGTGCTGATAAAGTAATAGAAACTGATCCTCGAACTATACATCAATTTGTTGTACACAGCTATACCAGCCCAACCTTTTGTGACCACTGCGGGTCTCTATTGTACGGTATTATTCATCAGGGATTGCAATGTAAGGCCTGTAATATGAATATACATAAGAAATGTAAGGAAAATGTTCCAAACCTTTGCGGTTGTGATGCCATTGAGAAGAGGGGTAGAATTGAGATAAAAATCTCCATCGATTTGGCTAAAGCTGATCGAAAAAAATTGATTTGTGAAGTAACTCAGGCCAAAAATCTCTGTAAAATGGACCCTAATGGGTTAAGTGATCCCTACTGTAAAGTAAAGCTGATTCCAGGTGATAAAACTTCGTCATGTAAGAAGAAAACCCGAACAATCAAATCATGTCTTAATCCAGTTTGGAACGAAGTCTTGACTTTTGATCTAAAAGATGAGGACAAGACTAAGAGACTTCTGATTGAAATCTGGGACTACGACCTCACTTCCAGAAACGACTTTATGGGTTCGCTCTCTTTTGGTGTTTCAGAACTGTTTAAAAGTCCAATCAACGGTTGGTTTAAGCTTTTGGGAGCAGAGGAGGGAGAATTTTATAACGTTCCACTTCCACCTCCGGGTCAGGACATTGTTGAACATCTAAGAAAAATGCAAATCGATCTCAAATCTGATTCGTATTACGGAAGCCACGCCACGGATGGAAATGCATTGCATAAGAGTTACGAATTTCAAAGAACTAAAAGCGAGAAATGGATCGGAATTCAAGACTTCAATATCCTTAAAGTTTTAGGAAAAGGAAGTTTCGGTAAAGTGTTGTTAGCGGAGAACAAAATCAATCCCAAAGAGTTATTCGCAATCAAAATATTGAAGAAAGATGTCATAATACAAGACGACGACTCTGAGTGTGTCCTCATCGAGAAGAGAGTTCTGGGACTGAATAATAAACCCCCTTTTCTGGTTGAATTGCACTCATGTTTCCAAACTAGAGATCGACTCTATTTTGTGATGGAATACGTGTTCGGTGGAGACCTGATGTTTCAAATCCAAAAATGTCATAAATTCAAAGAACCGGTGGCTGTCTTTTATGCGGCGGAGATAGCCATCGGACTCTTTTATCTTCATTCCAAAGGAATTGTTTACAGAGACTTAAAGTTGGATAATGTCCTCCTCGATGAAGACGGACACATCAAAATTGCTGACTTTGGAATGTGCAAAGAGGGCATTACTGGCTCTAAAACAACCCGAACCTTTTGTGGGACACCCGATTATATTGCACCCGAAATCATTTTATACCAACCCTATGGAAAATCAGTTGATTGGTTAGATTTGACTTTTGTTTATGCCTTTTATTTTAATTATTTCTTATTAACAAATTATATGCTTTCAATTGATTCGATTATGAATTCTAATCAAATATTACTTATTACTGAAAAGATTGACTCCAATAATATTTAATATTAACTAGATAGCTTTTTCAAGGAAGACTCAAGACCTAAAAATAATGAATAATGATTTGGAATCGACTCTGACTTTATTGAAATCTTAATCTCTGAGACAAAAAAATTAAATGCACATATTTTGTAGGTGGGCTTATGGCGTTCTCTTATATGAGATGCTTGTGGGACAGCCTCCCTTTGATGGCGAAGACGAAGAAGAATTGTTTATTTCAATTACAGAACACAACGTGTCTTATCCACGATCCATTTCAAAAGAGGCAAAAGATATTTGTAAATGGTTATTGAATAAAAACCCTCAGAAAAGGCTGGGCTGTGGAAATACTGAGGAAGAGGATATCAAAGGACATCCTTTCTTCCGTCGAATTGATTGGAATAAAATTTATAACAAGCAGATTCAACCGCCTTTTAAACCAAACGTAAAAGATCCTCGAATGGGTGAAAACTTTGATCCAATTTTCACAAGTGCTGAGCCCACTTTGACGCCCAGTGATCAAACAATTATCAAGAATCTGACCGGAAAGGAATTTGAGGGCTTTTCTTATGTCAACCCTTTTTTCTCTAAAAACTCTACACAATGTTAAAATGTTTTTCAATATTTTATATAATCAAATATTTTAAGAAATACCATTTTTTGAAACTGCATATCTACCTAAATATTTATTTTATCATGCCACAAACTTAATCATGCTCAATATTTACATCACGAATCAACAAGGGTCCTACCAGACTAAAATTTCCCTTGAGCTCAAAAATTTCATATCTCTGACTTTTCATGCACTTAACGACTTTTTGGTAAAATTGGGCAATTTTTGGAAATGGCCGCCAAAATTAGCCAGTTTCCCTTATTTTAATTATTTATATAATACTAATTTAAGCTTAAAATTACCAAAAATAAACTTATTGGAGAAGAAATAACTGTTTCCGGTTACTATTTTTCTTCTTTCTGTTTCATCTGACCAAAATCCTATTGATTACATAATCCCTGGTTTACAACGTATTTTATCTTCGGATAGCCATGTCAAATTTTAATCAAAATTCTTTCTGATAATTATTATACCAAGATTTTTAAATTGAAATATGAAACTCACAACTTTATAAGTTTGCAGAACTTCTTTTTTGATCACTAACTACGATATTAACTAATATTAATCCGATCGGATAAGCCATAAATTAATTAACAGAACATTTCAAATGGTTTCATAGGAAGTATTTATTTCCAAAATTCCTAAACTGGTACAGACTTTTCAATGGCCCTTAATGGTTAGCCATTAAAAAAAAGAAGTTGTGCAAACTTATAAAATTGTGAGTTTCATCTTTCAATTTAAAAATCATGTTCTTCACACAACTTTTCAATTCTAAAACACTTATTGATGACTATATATACTTAAGATGAATATTCTCTTTTATTTAATTTTCATTTTTTATTCACATATTTGAAGTTTAAAGATTATTGAACATATATTTATTGATTAAATTTTTAAATAATTAATTGATAAATTTGTTAACCTGTTAATCAATCAAATATAAATAAAGGATTGCAGAAAATTAAGGTGTGTGTGTGTGTGTGTGTGTGTGTGTGTGAAGTAATGATTGTATAATTTGATTAAGTTACCCCATAAGGTGCTCCATAATACAATGTAATTGTTTATTAATGAAGGAAGGAATAAACAAGATTGGAAGCCTATCTATAGCCACTACATTTACAGTATTTTGTTTTAATTAAAAAAAAATCAAAAAACAATTATGCGCTTTCTCCCTTAGGTTTAGCATGGGCATTTCCCATAGGCCATTTCCAAGAGGTAAGAGGGCGGGTTGAGATTAACAAAACAATATACTACATACTTCGTAAAGATAGCGAAAATTTATTCAAAGGATCGAACAATGACATAAACAATGGTTAGATTGATTAACAATCATAGACTTATTTAGTTACTGAGTTGAAGACCCTGGGGGGGGCTGTAGGGTGAACTTTAAGCTAGGGAGGGTGCAGATCTTATAATTTTCCTTCTAGGGAGAGGTATTTATTAAAAAACATTTAGTATTTTTCTAGAAGCCAAAATCGATCATTTTCTTCTAAATTAAGTTTATTTTCGACGATTTTAAGCGTAAATTAGCTTAATAAGGCTTTAATTGGGCTATTTTGCAAGTTTGAATGCTAAATTCCTTAAAATAAAGAACAAAATGGCTGATATTCTGGCAGCCATTTGCAAAGATTTCTCAATCTTAGCCGCCATTACCAAAAATTTCCAAATGTTTACCAAAATTTCCCAAATATTTTCCGAATCGCTTCCCTTGCATTTTCCCGGCCAGGGTTCGCTTCCCTTACATCTAAAATTTGTCCGTCTGAGCGGAGGGGGCCAAGTACGTCTCATGCTTATTATGTTATATTTTTGGTAACATATTTTTAATCTTTTTTAAATACATTGGGTGTCAAAATCAAAATATTTTCAATCAAAATGTATGTGGCTTAATTTAAAAATAAAAGCGAGGAAACGGGAAGCTGAAGAGTGAGATAAAAATGAAATGAAATTCACCTAAACTTGGTTATCGTGGTGACAAAATAAAGTTTCATTTATCGAAAATCTATTGTTTACTTGAAAAAAGACCTTGAAATTTTCAAACTTTAATATCTTCCAATTAAGAAAGAACCCATTGAATGGTGTAATTGAATGCTCTGAGTTATCTGAAAAATTATCTGAAATATAGATTGAAGTGGGATAAGTGTTAAGTTTTTACAAAATATGTTGAATTAATCAAACTATTCTTCAAATGATAGCTTAAAAGTATTCACACATTTAAAGACTGAGTAATTGATTTGCAAGATATAATATTTTTTTCATATTTCAGATCCATTTCCATAGCAATAAAAACAATGGATTCAAATCAGCAGAAAAACTTCGACTTTTCCGGTAAGAATGGTTTGGTTTTAACAAAATTTGACGATAAATTAATTGCAAGTTAATTGCATATATGATAGAACACCAACACATTCGTTACAATCCTTTGAAAGATGATTGGGTTCTCGTCAGTCCTCACAGAATGTAAGACAATTAAATGGGTTTGTTCAATCATTGATTTAAACGACTTCAAAGGAGGAGACCCTGGTCTGGACAAGTAGAGAAAGTGACCGAAGAAGACATTCCAGGACGCGATCCGACAAATCCGTTGTGTCCACTTTCGCGGAGGGCTAATGGAATAGTAAATCCAGACTATGAGTCAACCTTTGTATTCGACAATGATTTTCCAGCTCTCCTCGAGGACTGCCCTGAATATTGCGATAATGGAGAGGATTCACTTTTCCGGGCACTCCCAGCAAAGGGCAAGTGTAAAGTGATTTGTTTTCACCCAAATTCGAACATCTCTTTGCCGTTAATGACAAATGAGGAAGTGGTCAAAGTGGTTGACACTTGGATTGAAGAAAGTGTTAGCCTCGGGGCCAAATTCAATTGGGTTCAAATATTTGAGAACAAAGGAGCAATTATGGGTTGCTCTAATCCTCATCCGCACTGTCAGATCTGGTCGAGTTCTTTCCTCCCGAATGAGGCCCGAATCAAGAATAAAATGCAGAAAAATTATAAAGAGCTCCACAAAAGACCTCTTCTGATGGACTATTTGGCCAAAGAGTTGGATAAAAATAAAAGAATTGTTGTGCAGAATAGAAGCTGGGCCGTTTTGGTTCCTTTTTGGGCGGTCTGGCCCTTTGAGACAATGATTTTACCCAAAAGACACGTCCAAAGGCTTCAAGATTTGAATGATCCTGAAAAGAACGATTTGGCAGAAATCATGAGACAATTACTCATCAGATATGACAATCTATTTGAAGTGTCGTTCCCTTACTCTATGGGATGGCATGGTTTGAAATTTTTTTTTATAATGAATAATATTATTGAAGTGATGTATATATTCAGGCGCTCCGACCGGTGAATACATTTCGAAAGATATGTCGCATTGGGTTCTTCACGCCATATATTACCCGCCATTATTGAGATCGGCAACAGTCAAAAAATTTATGGTTGGCTATGAGCTGTTAGCACAGGCACAGAGAGATTTAACACCAGAGCAGGTATTTTAGTCAATTAATACGAAATGGTTGTAAACAACTGTCAATGAATAGGCCGCTCAACGACTCAGAGACTTATCGGAGGTTCACTATAAAAGAAGATAATCCTCTGAAAAGTTGTCAATTATTTCCAAAATATTTACAAATACTTTAATGATTTTCAGTAAATAATTACATAATTTTGAGACAAATTTAAAATTCGATTTTTGGGTAAATATTGAATTGAAAATAAAATGAACTCTAATTAATTAAAAATAAGTAAAATAACACAATATTTGAGCGCAACTATCAGTCAGTCTTACAGTGACTGCAAATATTTGTTAACAAATCATTTTATTTATTATTTTGAATATTAATTCACTAAACGCTTAAACATTAAAAGTAAATAAGAAATGGAAAGCGAAGCATATTTGCTATCGAGTTGTGGTATCTCTTCAGTTGGTGTCTTCTCTTAACCTCAGATGCGATCAACAGATAAAAGAAAATATAAGACATTTGTCTGAATATTTATGTATTTCATGTGTACTTTTATCACATATTTCGTTAATATTTGCTATAAAAGTCCATTTAGACCTTATCTGAGTTATTCGAGTAATGGATAGTATGGCAGATATGGCCGCACAGGACATATACAAACAGATACCGGTTTAGATTCCATTCACCCAAATATTATTCAAATTATTCCTTACTTTCATATTATTTAAAATATTAGCAAATATTATACACAAAATGTTTTGTGAGTGAGTAATAAAAATGATTGAATAGAAGATAAATTAATAGTTAAGTGCATATCTGTCGGCCCCATCACGACTCTCCATTACCACTGTCTTCATTATCTTCATTATAATCATCGTCTTCATCGTCGTCTTCAATGTCGTCGCCATAATCGTCATCATAGAAGTCAGTCATATCGGCCTCCATTTCGGTCGGTTTATTGCGATGTTTTATACAATACTCTTCCAAAGTGGTCGGCACTACCACCTGATCCTTCTCTGCTTCCAATCGACTGGCAGTCACTTGTTTTCTACGCAAAACAAACTGAGTTTAAGAGTTAGTCGAGTCATAAACAGTCAAACCTAATGATATTTTCGTATTCTTTGTCTTTGCCTTTGGACTCCTTCCAGCGCCGATACATAACCGATGCGTCCACATTAGCCGGTGAAAACGTATTCGGCTCATTGAGCAATGAGATCACACTCAACAGTACTGTCCTAAAGGCAACCAATAAAGCTTTGAACCGCAACTTAGCCCTCGTCTTACCTGACATTTTGGGTTGGATTCCAGCGCTCACAGGGAAGTTCCCCGCTTTGGGGGTCATCAATAGGCGGGTGCAATATTGAAATGCATAGATCTCCGTTCTATTCGTTTAAATTAGTTATCATTGAAATAAATAACAAAATACTTACTTCATAGACATTCGGGTGCCATACTTTGGTCAGGAACTTGAGGGCTGGCGGGCTATACGGATAATCGATTGGAAAAGTAACTCGCGCCTGAAAATGAAGACAATTGTTGTATTGTCACCTCTGAAACTATATATATATATATATATATTATGTATAATTATATGTTGTCTGCCATTCACTCAACATTTGAGGTCAAACATAAGAACCTTTTTTTATAATATTTGACTAAATATAGCAAATAATTACTTCATATGAGAAAAGAAAACAATAAATAAATACGATTCTAATTAAAATGGATCAGATATAGTGATAAAAGGTCTTTGAGGTCTTTGTTACGCAATCAAACAAAAGACAACCCAGAAATCAGCTGATCGTTAATAATGAGGTCAGTGTCCAGACGTCTCTCAATACTAACTATCGTTTGTCTATCAAAATATTATCTTTTTTGTCAAACTCTTCGGTTTGAATGAAAGACCAAATATTTAAAGCAATAAATAAGTTGAGACCAAAGACACAAATCAGAGCTAAAAATAGAGGAACGGCCCTAACCTTAAAATATCCGCCTTCGTATAGGGTGTCGGGAGGCCCGAAAATGGCCACTTCCCACTCAAACAAGTTGTCTTCATTGACCAACTTTACTCGGAAGCCTTCGACGGGTTCTTCTTGTAAGCTATCAGACAATAGAAAACAAAACAAATTTGAGACAATTATAAAAATGACTTCAAGACTGCCATAAAAACAGATCAACAAATGGTTAAACTTTTAGCTAAACATTAGACACAAATCAAATGATTCTTAAAAAAGTAAAAAATGATTTAAACTGAATTTTAGTGAATTGAGTCAAAGGGACAGACCTTTTAAATTCGAGAGCGAGTGCTCTCAACGCACTGTTGGGCTGACCCGCCATTTAATTATTGTATTATCACTTTATTTCTTCTTTTCAATAAAATAATAAAATGTTAATTAAAATTAAAATTAAACTAAATTTGAAAATGATTTGAAAGCAAACAATCGATGCATTTGTGTTAAACTGCGATCAATTGATTACAACTTTATAAGTGCTTTGCTTTTGTTTTCCTAAATTAAAGCTCAGATATGATGTGAACTGCAATTCATAGCTTTTTTTCACTCGACTGACACAACTCGTAACCTCTGCTCCCAATAGACGGCTCTCACAATTGCACCCAATGATGAGCATAGGCTCACCAAAATTCACGTGGATCAAACTCATCTTAGTTCTACATTGGAAATTATCTATCTATATCAAGTTATATATATAAGCCTACAATTACTAAACTTCCAAAAAACTAAGTTCCCCTTAGTCATGTCATTGATAGTTTTAGGCACTAAAGGCCTTTACTCATTCTAAATAGAAATGACAGTCTGATTGGATCCGATTCCAATAAGAGTATGGAAAAGAGAATGGATGGACCCGATCAGAAAAATCGAAATTAAAAAAGTTATATTAAAAGCTATTAATTTAAGTTAATAGAATGAGTTTGTGGTGATATAGCGCTGAATTTAAATCATTGTTTTTGTCGAACATTGATTCAAATAATAGATAATTTATCCTTGTATTCGACGATTGCCACAGAGCCATTTTGGGCAGGACTTTAGTATATGGGATAGTCCGCAAGGTGGTGTGTCATACATGAATTTGTTGGGAATGATGAGTAGAGTATAGATATGAAGTTTGGTTGGACGGAAATAAGCCGTTTAGAAGATATAGGTGTTAAAAATTTCAAAATTGCCAAAGTTTTAGCACAATTTTAACTGAAAATTTGCAATTTTTTCAACTCTTTTAAGGATACAGTTTTAGAAAAGTATTTGATTATCATTTTTCGTTTGACTAATTTTAATTTTGTTTAGGA